>OY856399.1:5861469-6121469 GCA_963693495.1 Malacosoma neustria | reverse complement strand
GCTAGGGTGGGTTGTTTTGTCGCCTTGTACGACAAGCCGACCCCGGCCGCAGAGGTCAGTATTCTTTCTCCGCCCCTGCACGGATAGAAAGGCCTAGGGAGAAGGAACAATACACCTGCCACGCTTGTCTTTTAGATTGATGCTATATCCTATCTCTTTTCCTCTTACCTAATACCCCCCCCCCCGTCCTTGTCAAATCAAGTGCGACCAACTTAAAAATCATTATAACGTCTATGGCCGTACGGTGCTTGTCGGTTCCGTCTTACTTAGTATAAAAAATCTGAATATTAATAATCGAGTGTAAAATAGTGTAAATAATATAAGTAGCTGTGTGTGTTTTGAATACTCTGACGAATATAACATCACGCGAAATAAGGACGAGTAACGAGAATTGTTATTAGCTGTAAAAAAACTGCCTAAACGGTGAATGCCACCGTGGGATTTGACCCTGGGCCTTTATTATTAGTTTCCGAGTGTAATACCACTGAGCTACCAGGTCTAATCTTTACCTTAGCAGATGAATACTGGCGTGGTTTTAGAGGGTATACCAACGTCCCCTTGTCAACTGTTGGGATGCGCGGGCGCATTGCACGAAAGTCCCATACTGTACCCTCAAGACCAAAAAATGTCGGGTTTACTCGAAAACAGAGATAGAAAGAAGAGTGGAAAGAGATGGGTTTGCTTCTGTCTGTTTCTAGGTACATCATGGCGGCCAGTCTATATCTGCCACGTCACAATGCTGGTAGAAAAAACGACATTCCGATAACTAGCGATGTTTTTCTTCGTCGGCAGTACGTGGCAATTATAATACAAACTGCTGCTTACTTGAAACTACGGGTGTATAAGACCATCAAAGGACTGTGAAATGTGGCCGCCGCTGGAGCGACAAAAGCAGGAACTGCGTGTCACGGAGATGAATGTGCTGCGGTGGATCTGTGAAGTGACGCGGAGAACTCCCGCATCCTCGGCAGCTTCGGCAATCGGATACTTACGTGAGCAACAACAACAAGTGACGCGGCAGGAAAGGGAAGACCAGAAAGTGCTGGCTTGACGTTTTAAAGGGTGATGGATGCCAATGAACTCACTACTAGGGATGTCGAAGACTGCAAAGTGGAGAAGGAAAAGTAGGAAAGCGAACTCTGAAGCGGAAATTTCAACCCTATAGCGCTAATAATTTTGTTCGCAGAAAAGACGTCTACTCGTTATACCCGCTCAGTTTACGGAAAGACCTTCTTCCGGAGCATAGTGAGAGTGTACCGGAACAACGCGTGACCAAATCGGAATTATCATTCACCGGACCGAGTAACATTTTCGGTCATGTCCGAGTTCCGGAGAGTTGTATTTTCTATAAATCAAAACTGAGTTACGCGTTTGTTAATTTAAGGTTAGTTATTACTAATATATAATGTGTGTAAGAGAGAGAGAGAGAGAGAGAGGGGGAGTTTGCGTAGGCGCAAGTGTGAGCGCGCGCGCGTGTGTGTATGTACGTAGGCGCGCAAGCGTGTGAGTTTGTGTGTCTATGTGGTTTGGTATTATGACAGGAATTTTTTAAAAGTTCGCTGTACTTGGTGAACCTCACCACGTCCAGACCACGTGCGTAGCTGATCCAGCCCTATGGTCAGTTTTAAGACCGTTTTTTTATGGCCGAAGGAATATTCCCCAGTAACAGGCCACAGCGTGCATTTATCCGTGCAGGGGCGGAGAAAGAATACTAACCTCTGTGGCCGGGATCGGCCTGTCGTAAAAGGCGACAAAACAACCCTACCTACGTGGTAGGGATCTAACCCCGTCTGGATCGCAACCACCCCTGGATTTCCATATGCCGCCATAATAACCTTGTGTTGTGTTCTGACATTAGTGACCCATGTTCCTGTCATCATCATCATCATCCCAGCGTTAGTCCCGGTTGCCACCCAAACTTTCGTTTCGGTGCCCGGAGTCAGCTTTCCGACTTTTTCTACTCCACTTCGCGCGATCTTCAGCATCCCTGGTACTGAGCCCATTGGCACGCATATCACCCTTTACGACGTCAAGCCAGCACTTTTTGGGTCTACCCCATGTTCCTGTACCCCTATAAAACAGCAGCGTGTTCACGGTACCCCCAGCGTCGCAAACATCCATAGGCGACGGTAACTGCTTACTGTTAAGTGAACCTTCAGCCTGTTCGTTGTTCCTCAGCTAAAAAAAAAGCTCCATCTAATCCCAAAGTACATAAGTAGCAAGCACTTGTGTTATGATGGGTACTAGACAACTGATATACTGCTTTAGCTACGTGGTAGGGCCTCAAGCCCGTCTAGGCGGCGACCACCTTAGGTCTTAAGTATCCCGCCATAATAACCTTGTGTTGTGTTCCGGCATTAGTGACCCAAGTTCCTGTACCCTTATGGGGCAGCAGCGTGTTCGCGATGCCACTGGCATTCCTAGGCGAACACTCATAGGCGATGGTAACTGCTAAATTCTAAGTGGGCCGTTAGCCTGTCTGCTGTCCTATAGAAATAAAAAAAGCGTCCCACTGCTAGGCTGGGTTCTCTTATAGGGAATGGATAGTATACACGCCAGGTTTGTCTGTTCTTTGATTGCGTTGGACCACTTGGGGAGGTCACGGGCTCGGACCGTTGCAAATCTGAACAAATCTGGCGCTTTGTTTAATTTGGGTGTAGATGGCGCTGTTTCACCACAGTAAACATTTTGTAGATGTGCAATCCCAGGCCACGTCCTGGTCGCCCCCATCCGAGCGGCGGAAAGGAACGAGGACTTGGAAGACGAGGAAGCGGAGGATTTTTATAGGACTATACGACTGGTGCAGAAGGTAATGATTTCAACTTTAGGAGGTACATCAATAGTTGTATGAATCCACTTGTGTAACATAATTCGTTGCGTGGAAGACGAAGATGAAGGGAGATACAGAAAAAATGAGATAGTGATAGAGGAGAGGGAGAGAGGATATAGAGAAGGAGAGAGGGGGAGATAGAGAAGGAGTGATAGGGGAGAGGGGCGGGGGGTTGGTTTACACTTTTTTACCATGCTTTCATTAACTCGACCTGTATATATCTATGTAACGGAATTTTTGGATTCGATTTTTACCCACTTTTAACGATCAAAAAATTAATTATTTTGCACACTTGTCAAGACCTGATGACAATATACAAATTTAATAATTTTGTCCCATAGCCCTTAGTATTAACGCTTTCTTATCCTTCTGCCGGAAGATGGCGTTAAATTAATAAAAACATTTATCGATTTGGGAATTGACAATAAATAAATTATAGTTAAAAAAAACCACGCTTTTTAGAACAGTTACATTAATTTCCTCGTCACTAATTTTATTCTTATGTTAAGAATCATTTTTACTTAGATTAACAATAAAAAGAGTGTTTTTTAGTATTTTAAACTAGGTATGAGTCCGATATATCAAAACGAATCTGAAATCGGATTTCAGTCTGAAATCGTATCGTATCGATATTCAACACTATACAAACTGATCTCGGCATAAACTAAATCAACACGACATAACAAAACTAAACGACGAAAACACTAACAACTAAAAATCTGTGGGTTGCCTGGAAGAAATCGCTTAAAGCGATAAGGCCGCCCATTGTCTCCAATATTTACAATATTCATCATTACTGCGAAAATTCATCATGCATTACTGCGAAAAATTCAGCATTCCCAAACTATTCCTTCTTCCATTAATTCTCCAAAATACCCTTTCATTCTTCTTCACTTCTCGAATTTTATGGCGTTTATTGAGCAACATAACATTTACAAAGCTGTTGATAAATGGGCTTGTTATGAAGATACATTTGAGAGTAAATTTTGTGATATGCGTATATTTATAAATAATGAGCTTAAATCTAAAGAAGACTTTGATCAACATCTTACCGAATGGCCTGATTTTCACTGTATTTATACTGACGCCTCAAAATCAGATCAAGGAGTATCACTAGCCTATTATCACAATAATATTAAGGCTGGATATGGATTTGGTTTGCCAGCTTCATTTAGCATTTTCACGGCAGAAACACTTGCTATATTGCATGCCTTGAAATATATAAGGGAAGACATATGTGCCAGAAACCAGAAGCAGTGGCTTATCGTCAGTGACAGTATGTCAGTTCTAACCAACCTTCAAAATAATTGCTTTAGCAATAGAATAAACTATGTCATCTATCATATTAAAAAACTTTGGACAGATTTGCATAAACAAAATATCACTGTTGAATTCACATGGACTCCGGCACATTGTGGAGTGGTGGGCAATGAAAAAGTTGATAGTTTTGCAAAATCAATAAATAACTTGGGTGGCCAGATTAAAAATATTTCAATTCCATGGCAAGACCTAATTTCTGATGTTCGTCAACAAATTAATATAAATTGGCTTGAAGACAGGCAGCTTATAAATCAAAACAAAGGTAAATGGTATGCTGAAATAAATAATGAAATTGGTATTAAGCCCTGGTTCGCTAGGAGCAAGTCTTTCTGTAAAAGGAAGTTTTACACACAGATTTGTAGACTGAGATTTGGTCATTGCAAATTTAACGCTCATCTATATCGAATGAAAATAACTTCATCACCAAATTGCAATGAATGCTCCCTAAATGAAGAACAAACTTTACACCATATTTTTTTCACATGTCCGGCTTTTAATATTCATCGCATCCTACTCATCGTTCAACTGCAAGAGGTTTTTAAGGATAACATCCCGCCATCTCTTCAAGAATTGCTTAAGTACCCTGAAAGTTTTAGACCAATATATGAATATATTAACTCTACTCTCGGAGAATTATAATGGAGAATAATAACTATGACTTTTTACCCGGATTTTTCAAGAAACACGATTGCGACAACTCTCAACTGAATCATAATGAAAAAAAAAAAACCTGACTACGTAGAAATTTACACGGATTTGAAAAAGATAAATGAACAATACTAAAGAATTGGCATTTTTGCCTTAAATTATAAAACTAGATGTGAAAATAAAACTCAAGATCTGGCTGTATGGCTTAGTTCCATTGCCTTTCTCTTCGAGAAAAACCCTACTACTACTACTACTACTACTACTCTTTAACTTGTATTGTATCATTAGGTTAAGTTGGTGACAATAAAGTATTATCCTATAAGTGGAAACTTTACTGATTTGTTAATTTTTATGTTTTCTTTATATTGTGATGTATTGTAATTGTTTGTTTCCCAAATAAATAAAAATAAAATAAAATAAAAAATAAAATAAACTATTGTTTTTATTTTACTATTTTAAAGACAGACAGTGCAGATAAGCAGATACCATTACCAGGTCAGGTTCGCACTCCGAAAAATTTATTGAGCTAAGCTCGGTTGGGTTAATTTCAACCATGTTCATATTTCATCAATAAAACTCTTATTTGGCATTAAACAAACCATAGTGCGTTTCAATATCGTAGTGCTGCCATCTGTTAATTAAAATCTAAACCATTAAATATTAACAAGATATTTATAAGGTACTTAGTAAAAGAAATAATTTTTAAGGTAGAAAAAGTAATAGAATCATTGTTATATATTTTTTTTATTGTTAAGGAAAAGTAGACAGGCTGACCTTCAAGGTCCACTTAATAGTAAGCAGTTACCGTCACCTATGAATGTTTGTAACGTTAGGTGCACCTCGAACACGCTGTTGTCCCATAGGGGTACAGGAATCTACGTCACTAATGCCGGAACACAAAACAAGGTTAATATTGCGGCATACTTATAGATCAAGGGTGGTTGCCCTGAATGGGCTTGGGGCCCGTTTTGTCGCCTTTTAAGATAGGCCAACCGCTGCCGCAGGGGTTAGTATTCTTACTCCGCCCCTGCACGGAGAAGAATACGCCGCTATCTGCATATGGGTGAAACTGAAAGGGTCACTAATGCCGGAACACAAGACAAGGTTATTATGGCTTTATGTTTAGATGTCAGAGGTTGATGATTACGTGGGAAACAAATGTCTGGCCATGCCGCCTCCGCCGGGCCCCGGCAGGAGGGGTAGACCCAAAAAGTGCTGGCTTGACGTCGTAAAGGGTGATATGCGTGCCAATGGGCTCACTACCAGGGATGCTGAAGACCGTGCGAAGTGGAGTAGAAAAAGTCGGAAAGCGGACCCCGGGCATCGAAACGAAAGTTTAGGTTGCAACCGGGATACTACGCTTAGATGATGATGATGATGATTTAGATGTCAGAGGTATTAATATTTCAGAGGGTGGCATATTAGGGGAAGTTTGAAAGTGGCCAGTGACTGAGAAGCTGAAAATGATTAGCCTGGTATGGCCACGTAATGCGAAGAGAAGAGCGTCATGTAATAAGCAGGGTGCTAGAAATGAGGGTAGATGGATATTGGATACAATAGGAAAGATGATTGTGTATAAGATGATATTTTTTTTATTGCTGTAGAACAGCAGACAGGCTGACGGCCCGCTTAGAATTTAGCAGTTACCGTCGCCTATGGGTGTTTGCAATGCCAGTGGCATCGCGAACACGTTGCTGTCCTATAAGGGTACAGGAACTTGGGTCACTAATGCCGGAACACAACACAAGGTTATTATGGCGGCATACTTAAGACCGAAGGTGGTCGCCATCCAGACGGGCTTGAGGCCCTACCACGTAGCTAGGGTGGGTTGTTTTGTCGGCTTTTACGACAGGCTGACCCCGGCCGCAGAGGTTAGTATTCTTTCTCCGCCTCTGCACGGATAGATATGGTAATGATAGATATGATATGGTAAAAAAGGTGTGAATGTTCAGATGACGACTAATACAGGAGAGTGGAGGAAGAGGACATGTTGTGCCGACCCCACATAGATTGGTACAAGAGAAGGAAGAAGAAGATTTAGAGGTCAGGCGTGGTAGCCATCCAGACGTGCTTTCTTAATTCGCCCCTGCACAACGAGATGTTATTGATGTAACCTGTAATTTTTTATTTGTCCTCAATTGCATTTTTTAATGTCATCTTTTAGTTAATGGAAAAAGTGCACGAAGCAACCTCTTGTACGGTGACGATACAAGACGGCCAGGACGCGGGGAGGACAGTTAAGGTAAGGTTTTTTACTGCGAAACCTCAGCCTTTCATTTCGGAGGTCTGAGTTCAAATAAATATATTGGAACGATTCACACAGCGTCACCTAGTAGCAGTAACCGTCTGAGTCCTCGGGTTATAGATACAGTTGATATGCTGCGTAATACTCTTTTTGTTACACGCTTTATGTGACTCGATTTTTACCCACTTTGAACGATCAAAAAAATTGAAAATTTTGCACACTTGTCAAGACCTGATCGTCATCATCATAAATTTAATAATTTTATCCCATAGTCCTTATCAGGATTAACGCTTTCTTTCCCTTTTACCGGTAGAAGATAAATTAAAACTAAAAAGTAAAAAATAATTCTTAACATAAGAATAAAATTACTGACGAGAAAATTAATGCCAATGTTCTAAAATCGTGCTTTGTACGATATTTTTAAACTATGCATTTCGGAATTAAACTAATAAGAAATCTAATATATAAAATTCTCGTGTCACAGTTTTCGTTGCCATACTCCTCCGAAACGGCTTGACCGATTTTGATGAAATTTTTTGTGCTTATCCGGTATCTATGAATCAGAATCGGTATCTATGAATCAGAATGAATAAGAATCGGCCAACATCTATTTTTCATCCCCCTAAATGTTAGGGGTAGTCCACCCCTAATTTTTTTTTTAATTTTTTGACATTTTATTATTTATATGGCAGAACAACGTTTGCCGGGTCAGCTAGTAAATTATAAAGATTGATATCAAACAACCCACGCTTTTTAAAATAGTGACATTAATATTCTCGTCAGTAATTTTATTCTTATGTTAAGAATTATTTTTTACTTTTTAGTTTATTAAATTTAAAAAAATATTTAATATTTATTATGCATAAATATTAAAAAATTTAAGAAAATTAGGTAATACGAAGGCTCCCACAACTCGCATAATACGAAAGCCATTTCAAAATTACCGTTATGATTTGAAAAATTCGATGAAACGAATAAGCGACACCTAAAAAAGAGACAAATATCAGGATAAATCCTATTTACGAATATATTAGTCTAGAGTTGTTGGTGGTATCCCTCAAGGTTTAATATTGAGCCCACTACTTTTCCTCGTGTATATAAACTGTATAAAGGATATTAAATTACTTGGTCATATTACATTATATGAAGATGACTCTACGGCCCGTCTACCCACGTAGGGACACTCATTCATAAACCTTCGGCGGCGGCGACGACGTGTTTTGTTCCGGTATTAGTGATCCAAGTTTCTGTACCCTTATGGGACAGCAGCGTGTTCGCGATGCAACTGGCATTGCAAACACCCATAGGCGACGGTAACTGCTAAATTCTAAGTGGGCCGTCACGCCGTCAGCCTGGCTGCTGTGCTATAGCAATAAAAAATATGAATTGCACACACACACACTTTTTTAATATAAATAATTTTATATATTTTCCATTTTAGCACTTGCACTGCCACATCATGCCGCGGAAGAAGGGGGACTTCCTGGAGAACGATTTGATATATCTGGAGTTAGCGAAACATGACCAGTGAGTATTCTAATCCATCTTATAAATAAATAAATATATGGACAATTCATTTGTGTTATGGATACTGAACAACTGATATACTACATATAAACTTTTCCTCCGTGCAGGGGTGGAGTAAGAATACCAACCCCTGCGGCCGGAGTCGGACTGTCTGTCGTGAAATGCGACAAAACAACCCCTCTAACCCCGTCTGGATGGCAACCACCCCTGGATTTCCATATGCCACCATAATAACCTTGTGTTGTGTTCTGACATTAGTGACCCATGTTCCTGTACCCCTATAGAATAGCAGCGTGTTCACGGTACCCCCAGCGTCGCAAACATCCATAGGCGACGGTAACTGCTTACTGTTAAGTGAACCTTCAGCCTGTTCGTTGTTCCTCAGCTATAAAAAAAAGCTCCATCTAATCCCAAAGTACATAAGTAGCAAGCACTTGTGTTATGATGGGTACTAGACAACTGATATACTGCTTTACTTTTCTGTTGTAAATAAATACATAGTATACATAAACATACAGACGCGGGATGGGAACCGAATCCGTGACCTCCGAAGATAAAAATAATGTACGAGTTGTCTAGTATCCATAACCCAAGCGTTCTACTGCTAACTCTGGGACTAGGTGGCGCTGTTGTCAGTATACTTAAGGGCTCCGCTCATCTCTGATATAGATTTAAAGCCGGCCATCCATCGAAACCAGCGCGAAGCTTAGAAGAAATGGAATCCGAAGCAGAAATGTTGAGAAGAGAAATAAAGAAGCTAATAGAAGTTAGGGCTTAAACATAATTTATTAAAAAAATATATAAATATTGTTATTAAGTATAAAAAATATTATTTATATATTTTTACCTGTTTCACTTTCCTAGTGCCATTTCCCTCGAGATGAGAAGAACCCCTTTCATTCCCCCTCTAGTTTTTTTATTGTTGTAGGATAGAAGAGAGGCAGACGGCCCACTTAGAATTTAGCAGTTACCGTCGCCTATGGGTATTTGCAACGCCAGAAGCATCGCTAACACGCTGCTAACTGCGTAGTGGTACTGGAACATGATCACTCATGCCGGATCACAACACAAGGTTATTATGGTGGCATACTTAAAAACCAGGGGTGTCGACATCCAAATAGGGTTGGAGCCCTACCACATGGCTAGGGTGGTTTTGTCGCTATTTATGACAGGCAGACCCCAATCAGTATTCTTTCTCCGCCCCTGTACGGAATAAAAATGGTTTTCACGGAGCAAATCATAAATAAGGTTTTCAATGATATTTTGCAGACAGAAAGAAAAAAAAATTGATTCATTCAGGAACTAAACAACTGCATGATTTTCATCCAGCCAACGTGGGCTTATGTGTAAAGAGAATTAATGTTAGTGCAAATACTAAAACTAGAAATTACAAAATAAATCTCTCTATTTTAATTAATATTACAAATTTCAATCTCAATTAATAAAACCGCTCAAATCTTAAACTATTGGCGATCATGTTTTAACTTTTTTTGTAAAGAATTAAAGGAATCGTTTATTTTTATATTTTTGCATGTTAGAATGAACGTATAAAGTATTAATAGCGTAGTATTTTAGCGCGTAAATCCGATTGCTTAGAAAGTGCTCATAGCTATGTGTATGTAGTCTATATATTCTAAGTCTTAAACTATTGGCGATCACGATTTAATTTTTTTTGTGAAGAATGAATACATTTTAAGCTTTGATTCAAGGTCAAAAAATTAAAAAAAAGTGTCGAAGTTACTCATAAATCGATTTGAAATTTTCACTTCCGGTTTACTATACGTAAAAAAAATCAAATTTAGAATTCGACAAAAAAAAATTAAAAACTTCAACTTTTTAACTATAAGAAACAATACTTTTTATTTTTTTACAAATTAGTTGATACAAATAATAAGCATCCAATTCAATCATCCAATTCATTCTTAGTAAATTTATAAAAGCTCATAAACCCAGCAAAAAAGCATCATACGAAAAAAAAATTAAGTGTATACATCCACGTCTACTAGAAGTGTAACTGACCAGAGCAACAACAAAATTCACGACCTCATTTTTTTTTTGGTTGTCCGCTTGACGTGAAATGCCCCAATAATAACAATAACAAACAAACTATAGGTTAGGAATATTGAACTCAAAATTATCTTATTGGCAACACTGTTTAATATTTAAATAAAACAGCTAAAGAGAGTTTCCATCACTTCCGGCACAAGCGGCCGGATGTGGCGGCGGCCATTGGCGGAAGTCGTACTATTTGGCGGCTGCACCGGATGTAACGGCAGCCATATTATTTAACAGCTGCGAGAGACGGCGTCTGGGAGGGCGCTAGTGCACCGAGTTCGCACCACCTTCGCCTTTATAAGGCTGGTGCACGGACCACTGTCTCTCGATAGTCAGTACTGCCCAGTTATTGGACATGGAACGTTGTCTCAGGCAATTAGTACTGTCCTTATCGCGGTGGGTGCGTGGAACCCTGTCTTTGACAGTCAGTACAGCCCTAGGTGACCGCCCTCACTGTCAAATGACTAGTTATTTAATTAAACGTATTTCATTGCTGTATATATATATCTCTAGATCTAATGATCTAACTGATTGTTCAAATGAAATGAATTTGTATATTCCCATATCTGAGTTGTCCCTCTGATGTCTGGCTATACCCGACATATAAAAAGCGTGTTTTTGAAATTTTTAATTATGTATTACTAATTTACTAAAATCGGTGCATAACCCATTACCAGGTGAGCACATCCAAAAATATGTAACTAACTTTTCTTTGAATTATTGAATTGTCATAGATATTCCTTCACTAAAGCTCTCATCTCATTTTGTCATTGAACAAACCATACCGCGATTCAATATCGTAGTGCTGCCATCTATTGATTAAAATCTAAACCATTTTAACAAGATATTTATTTTAAAAGGCCTACTTAGTAAAAGGAATAAAATCGTTGATATATGGTTCATTTTCTTAAACAAAATATATATTTAATACATGAAGCGAAAACTTTGTACCCCTTTTTACGAAAATTGCGCGGAGGGAGGAGAATGAAATTTGGCAGAGTTAAAGTTGTTTTTTTTTTGCTGACGAACAACAGACAGGTTGACGGCCCAGAAGTTACCATCGCCTATGTACGTTTGCGATGCTAGGAGTACCGCGAACACACTGCTGTCCCAGAGTCGTACAAAAATATTAAACACAGACAAATAATTACAGGAATCAATATCTATACATACAAATAAATAAAATTGGAGTGTCTGATTGTAATATTAAAATAACCGCTTTTTACTAAGTGTATTTGGATGTATACACGGTACATATACCAGAACTAGCTGTGCCCGCGACTCCGTCCGCGTGGAATAGTGACTATGGAGAGCATTTTTTGGATATATCTTATGATTTATTTTGGATTACAAACCCTATGAAATATGCAGTCAGTATTATCGAATGCAACTGTTACGCCATACGCCTCCGGAATACTTACATTCGAACCCACAAAGTCCAGCCTAAGCTAAACCCTATTTCATATGATTGATGATATAAATCTAAGATTAACTTAAATTGGAAATCAAAAATTTCCGAAACTGATCATTTTTAACTGTCTATTTTTTTTAAATAAAAGTAGCCTTCTTGATACATCAGCTATCTGCCAGTGAAAGTCCCGTCAAAATCGGTTCTGCCATTTCAGAGATTAGCCGGATTAGAAGGTGAACCTTCTCAAATAGGGGAGAAGTTGAACTGTTAATTATAGTTCAAAAACCAGCCATAATGGCGCTAGTATTATGTTATGCTAGTATTCATCTACAGCTACACTGTTGCTGAATTGAAGTATGCCGAGTCAAAAATTGTTATTGTAGCGCTAGGAGGCGTGTCAGGGCTTAAGTATTACGTAACGCAATTTGGTGGTACGCGCCGTGATAAAACCTCTGTTCAATCCTTGCATAAATGGGTAGCTGAGAATCTCACCTCCTGATTTTGTAATAAAGTGAGCATGGGACGAGAGTAATATCGCGTGAAGCTGTAACGCACGGGACGGTCGACGTTCGAATTCCCTGAAGACCACACGGCGCTGGCTTCAGTTACTCCAAACTTACCCTCATTGGCCGTGCCATAACATTGTGTATCTAGTTTTGTGATGTCACTGTTGCCGTGCAATAGTTGGAAGGGGTGGAATTAAGATCAGCACGAATTTCTTTGCTCACTGCAAGACATTGCATATCTCTAAATTACCGCCCCTCTTCCTCTCCGCTGTCATCCACTATTCTCCATCTATCCTAATCACTCTATTGTATAAGGAATACATTAAAGTTAACATTCAAATATTATTTATTTTCCTAAACACGGTACGTATGATGCTATACAAAAAGGTATATATATATATATATATATATATATATATATATATATATATATATATATATATATATATATATATATATATATATATACGTACGTATTCGTACGTTAACCTGTTATTACCTGTCTCTGTCACTGCCGCGTAAATGAGTAGTGCGTATTCACTCGCCCGGTGCAATGCCGCCGTTCTCGGCCTTTTACTAGGTCAGATGGAGAGTTCAATGACACTCTAGCGCCGTATTATGTAAATTGCGATTTCTTTGAATGACTTTGTGATGCTGATTACTCACCATTTTTGTACTATGTGATACAAAACTAAAATACATGTTTCTCAAAAAACATGTATTTTAGTTTTGAATCATTTATACATATCGCGTTATACCGGTGCATTGTAGGAGACTACCCCCCCCCTCTCCCTCCTTCCGCCTTGTGACCGAGAGTGGTATTTTGAAGAACTCTCCCCCCCTCCCTGAATGGGTTACGTAGTGTGGGTACCTTCCTTTGGCAACATCACCCCATTTTTAGCTATTGTAAAAGGAAAAAAAGATTGAAATAAGATAAAAGATTAATCATATTGTTAATTATTATAAATCTCAACTATATACACAAATTGGAATATTAAATTATTTTAAATATAATTAGGTACTTAAATTTAATAGACCATTATAATTGTGAGTGCTGTTTAAAATTATTTATATTGCTAGCTACCTTCACTCTCCGGAAACTATAAGATCTCAAAACCTACTTTATAACTAACTATTACACATATATCGTTAGATATGTTTGTACACACACAAATTTATGCGTGATAAATTATTAATAAATAAATAAATATACTGACACAATGCATACAGCGCCATCTAGTCCCAAAGTAGCATAGCACTTGTGTTATGGGTATTACACAACTGATAAACTTTATATATATACTTTTTTGTAAATAAATATATACACCCAGACGCGAGACGGGAATCGAACCCATGACGTCAGCAAGCGTACCACGAGTCGTCACCACGAGTCGTCAAAATCTCTTTAGCTAAAATTAACAAAAAAAGTGGTTTGTACATTTGACAACATCTACCCACCACCGATATGTATTTTGTCCCGCTGAATCCGAATTCAGAGTCAATTTGGACCGTACACCCTCAAAATCTCGAGTAAATTGCAATACATGTCGGTAGATAGGTGGCGTCTAAGGGCGCGTTCCCACTATGTCGTAACGATTAATTAATCGTTGGACGACTGTCGTCTCTAGCTGTTCCCATTATAACGATTGTTTGTCGTCAAATTTTTTTATCGTTTAGCGACTATCGTATCTAGCTGTTCCCATTGGATCGCGACGACATTTTATCGTTTCACGGCAGTCGCTTTGTCGTTTACACATCATTAGCAAGTTACAATTCTACAGTCACCTCTACGTGTAAACGACGAGATGATATTTTTATCGTGGCTACGATAGATTTGCCGTCACGATTTAGTCGTAACGATTTTTTATCGTTTTACGACTGTCGTGTTAGCCGTTCCCACTGTCATGACAATCTGTCGTCACTGCAAAAAATGTCGTAGATGACACTAAATCGTGTCGTTCTATATGTGAACACTTCCATTTAAACATATAAGCCACGACACTTAGAACTACACGATTATCTGTCGTCGCGACAAAGTGGGAACGCGCCCAAATATACAAACAACATAGGTACATGGTTACAAGCAAAATGGCTGTTATAGATAAAGGTCGTAAATGCGACTTGTTTTGATGCGATTTGTGAAACTGCTACTGGAGTTATGCCTGCTGATTAGTTGCTATCTTCTATAGATGTTTGTGACGCTAAGGGCACCGCGAACATACTACTGTTCCATAGGGTACAGGAACCTGGGCCACTGATGCAGGTACTCATATTTATAGACCAAGGGTGGTTGCCACCCAGACGAGCTTGGGGCTTATTCTTACTCCGCCAGTGCACGGAGTATATACCATAGTTCTCGTTTTGCATACTTAAAAATCTACACAAACATTTTCTTCTTGCAGTCGTAGAGTAAAAATAGCCCTTGCCGGGGGCGTCGTAAAAGGTGACAAAAGTACCTTAGCTAACCCGTCGGGATGGCAGCAACCCTGGTTTCTAAAATTGTCATGATAACCTTGTGTTCCGACTTAAGTGACCAAGGTTCCAGTCGCGTACGAGGACGGCGCGTTAGCGTAGGCTCTGGCGATGCAATCCATAGGCGACGGTAACTGCTAACTATTAGGCATTATCCTGTCTGCTGTTTATTAGCAATAAAAAAATCACAACATTCTAAAGCGTGTGTCGCATTTCATGTTAAGCGTGCAATACATGTTGGCCGAGCGTCGCCGAGTGAACGCCAATACCAACGTTTAGACAGTATATTTGCATTGTCTTGCCATCGCTCGGTGTCACTCGCCTAGTTAGCCGAGTAAAGTCAAGCGCCAACGTGTATAGAACTCATTTGGCGTAGCTTGTCACAACTTGTGGTCACTCGCGACCACTTGCCGCACTTCGGAGCGCTGTCGGTTTTTCTGCACAAATCAAAGGCGCTCGCGCGCACTCGGCCAATAGTGTCCACATGTCTATCAGCGCCAATGTCACTCTCAACAATTGACGATGTTTTCAATTTTTTGGAATTTTACCAGAATGAAGAGATTATCTGGAAGCGCTCATTAAATAAATAGCAGCAGCTGCAATAACTTCTACGTCGTCATCCATCTTGTTTCAATTCACAATACAAACTGACGGAGCCCAACGTGTGGGCATCTCTTCAAAATTCGTCTATATTGGCCATTTGCATTGGTTTTCGATAAACTTGCCGACTTGCAGTAGCACTTGCCTTGTATTAATTTGCCTACACTCGCATTGGCCTAAGCTCGACCAACATGTATTGCAGGCTTTAAAACAGCTTTTCGACAGTTCAGAATCCGAGGTGAAACAGTCGGTTGGGGCACGTAATATCTATTCATACTATTTTATGTCCTGTACTACAATGATAAGTGACACTATCACTTGCTGCTAGCGTTAAATAAATCTATAGTAGCTTTGCTAACTGAATTCTGGTAACACTGAACTTTTCCTTCAAGAATTGTAGAAATTTCGCCGGAACTTGGCAGCCCGTTGCGGACGGGCGGCACCTTTTTCCCATTTTGCAGGACATGATTTGATTCAAAGTTTTCTGAAAGAAGATGTTTATAATTTACTTTTTTATTTTGTGTAAGAAGAAATTAAGCATAAGTTTAATCTTGTGTATGTATGTGTGTGTGTGTAATCACCACTTGTTAATATAAAGACAAATTACCAATTTGAATGTATACTATTAATAAATTGAGTCTAAAACGGTCAGTATAGGTAATGCTCATTCAATGTGGATTGATGGGTTACACACAACTGTGAAATTAGGCCGTTCAGTGTTCTGTTTATTTGCTGTATCCAAGCATAAAAATTTATTATACATTTGTTGCCCTTTAGGGAACGTACCCACACTACGTGACCAGGTCAGGGATGAAGAAGGACTTCAAAATACCTTGCTTAGTCACAGGGAGGAAGGGCTTAGAGGCTTAGCATTGTCCCAATCATTTGGGGTTATCACAATATGTCTTTTTCTTCTATTTTATTCTATCCTTGCATTCTTCATCTGTCACTTCACAAACCCATATTATGCATCACACTTTTTTTCCATCGCTTTTTAGCTTAAATAATTTGGCTCATATTTGTTCTTATTTACAAAGCTAAACGCTTTTTTATGGCTGTAGAATAGCAGACAGCCTGATGGCCCACTTAGAATTTAGCAGTTACCGTAGCCTATAGATATTTTCAACGCTAGGACCACCGTAAACACGCTGCTGTCCCATAGGGGTACAGGAACCTGGGTCACTTATGCCGGAACACAACACAAGGTTATTATGGCGACATACTTTAGATCAAGGTTGACTGCCATCCCGATGGGCTTGGGCCCTACCAAGTAGCTACGGTTATTTTGTCGCCTTTTGCGACAGGCCGACCACGGTCGCAGGGGTTAATATTTTTATTCCGCCATTGCACAGAGAAAAAAGATGTTTCCATCAGGTTAAAAATCATATTAAAGACTTACCATCATTTTCTAAATCATCTTCAGTTTTCTTCTTTTGCATGCTTATAACACATGGGCCTTTTGCCAATGACCAAGAAGGGACTTCATCCCTTTTTATAGGCTCCAATGTATTTTTCCTTTTCAATACATTCGGTAAATTTTTTACATCGTTTTCAATTATCGTATTTTCTACCACCCCATTTGACAAACATTCAGTATTTTCTACCAAATCGATAGTGTTGCCGTGTCCTGGCAACTCAATTTTCGACATTTGATTTTCTACCGTAAATATCTCTTTCGGTAGAGTTGGTTTTATATCGTCAGAGTTGTTTGTTTCTGTGCTCTCTTGTTTTAAAAGTTTGTTTTTTGGGGAGATTTGGATGGGGTATGGTAGCCCGTTTGGGGGCTCGTGCTCTATTGAAAGTGGGGGCGCTGAAGCCAAGTACTGGGTGTACATAGTTCCAATCATTTCTTCCGTACGTCTGAAGATAAATAAACATAAAAATAAGATATATGTACACTCTGAAGAGTATGCATGACGATTTATTAATATGAAATAATAAATATACGATGACGGTACGCTTGCAGAAGTCGCCGGTTCGATTCCCGTCTCGGTTCTGGGTGTTTTATTTATAAAAGAAAATTATATATGTAGTATCAGTTGCTTATAACACAAATGCTAAGCTACTTTGGGACTAGATGGCGCTGTGTGGTCCCAGTATATGTATTTATTTATCTATATCCGATTCGATTAAAATCGAATATACCAGAATCAATTATCGATTAATTTTGGAAGGAATTCTGTATCTATGTTTAAAAAAGTGTCTGAAATTTCGGCTCCACAATAGCATCAGTGTAAATTTAAAAATTTTACCCACTATTGTTTACAGACTTTTTTTATAGTCTATTTTCTGACAATTTTCTTTGTTTTTGAAAGGGATGTGTTACTAATTGACATGTAATTTTTTATTGCTTAAGACCAAGCAAACAGGCTGACTGACCACTTAATATAACAATTACCGTCGCCTATAAATGTTTGCGACGCTAGAGGTCCCGATAACACTGCTGTCGAGGTAAAATGAAAGCTAATACAATGAGACTGAAATCAAACTTATTTGTTAAAACTATAAAAGTAATAGTTATAAAACCCGAGTGAGTGTTAATGTATGTATTTACAAAAGTGTAGTTGTCTAGTGTTTTTAGCGCTCTGCGACTTACTAAATGAGAATAAATGGCGCTGTGTGGGATTATTAAATTATTATTATTTATTTGTATAGAGTACTAGCTGTGCCCGCGACTCCGTCTGCGTGGAAAAGACTTTGTGCAGCATTTTTTGGATATATCTTATGGTTCATTTTGGATTACAAACCCTATAAAGTCTAAAATATAAATAAATGAAATATACAAATTGCGTTCGAACCTACAAAGTCCAGCCTAAGCTGAACCCTATTTTATATGATTGATGATATAAATCTGAGGTCAACTTAAATTGGATTATTAAAAATCCGAAATTGATCACTTTTAACTAAAATAATTTTTTTTCTAAAATAAAAGTAGCTTAAGTTACTCCTTGTTACATCAGCTATCTGCCAGCGAAAGTCCTGTCAAAATCGGTCCAGCCGTTTCAAAGATTAGCCGGAACAAACAGACAGACAGACAAAAATTGTAAAAATGTTGTTTTGGTATATACAGGGTGACTTTGACAAAACCGTCCAAAATTTTTTTACGCACTAAACATCAATTATTAAGGAACCCATTTTTGCAAAAAAATTGTATGTCTAATTTTCACCATAAAATATTTCATATAGGATCATTAATTCAATCGTACAGAATAATCATATGGTGCAAACAGCGTACGTTAACCTGTTATTACCTGTCTGTCTCTCCCGCGTAAATGAGTAGTGCGTATTCGATCGCCCGGTGCAATGCCGCCGTCCTCCGCCTTTTACTAGGTCAGATGGAGAGGTCATTGACACTCTAGCGCCGTATTATGTAAATTGCGAGTTCTTAGAATGACTTTGTGATGCTGATTACTGAACATTTTTGTACTATGTGATACAAAACTAAAATACATGTTTCTCATAACTTTTACTAAAGATTCTTCTGTGTGAATTTGGACGGGTTTGTCAAAGTCACCCTGTATATGTACTGTGTATACATCTCAATCATTACATCAATTGACGACCACCTAGGTCGTCAATTGATTGGTTAGATATAGAGATGAAGGCACTCACCTTGTCAACGGTATGATGACAGTTTGTGCAGTCCCACTGCTGGGATGGTAAGCATTGTGACCGAAACCATCACTATCAGAGTTGACAGCTACCTAAAATTTAAATGAATTGTCTAATAGTAAAAAACTACTAAGATCCGACTGGTTCAGACACTGGTTTTCACCATTTTTCTGTGTGCTGCTAAGACGTGGACACTGCGAGAGGTGGAGAAAAAGAAAATAGACAATCTGAAGATATGGTGTTGGAGAATAATGCTTGGAGTATCGTGGATTGAGTTTCGGACCAATGCCTCTCATGATCATCTTAGCGTTGAATCCCGGTTGCAGCCCAAACTCTCGCTATGGCGCCCGGGGTCCGCTTTCTGACTTTTTCTACTCCACTTCGGACGATCTTCGACATCTCTGGTGGTCAGTCCAATGGCACGCATATTAACCCTTACGACGTCAAGCCAGCACTTTTTGGGTCTTCCCCTCCTGCAGAAGCCCGGCGGTGGCAGCGTAAAATATGGCCATACCAGCGAAGGCGACACTCCTGCAATTTATCCCACAATGTTACGGACATGAAGGCTGCCGCGTTACTCCACACATCCACCGCAGCATATTCATCTACGTGACTCGCAGTGCCTGCTTGTGTAGCTCTAACACCGGCCACGTTTCACAGCCGTATTAGACCCGGACCCGGGTAGGCCTAATGATGGTCTTATAGACCTGTCCCTTCAACTTTACCGGCATCTTGGGGTCACAAATGGCACCAGTTACCTTTTTTAGTTCTTTTTACTTTTTTTTATATGAGGTAGAAAATTTTAATGAACACCACGCCGCCTGAGGACTGGCGGTAGTGTGGGAATCCCGTGTAATGCGCCCGTGCACCGCTCAAAGTTGACAAAGGGGACGCACGTTGCTGGTGTACTTACTAAAAACCACTCCAGTGTTTCTCCTCTGCCCGGTGCCCGGGCGAGAGGGCCTAACTAGACCTAACAGGTTAGATTATCACGATAGTATGTATTAGTTTATCTCCCTTAAAATGCACATAAATAACAATTGCGATGTCCTGATTGAAGGAAATGATTGTAAGGGAACTTCCATAGAGATAAGGCGTAACCCCAACAGTGGGACGTCGTGGGGTGATGTTATTGTTGTTATTTTAAAGAATCACCTGCATGACACCAATCTGGGTGGTCCGCACATGGTAGGGGAAGTTTTTGTTCGCAAAAACTGGTAAGGTCAGCATCTGAAACAATTTTTATCTAATAATATTTAGGAAATTCTTCTGCCTTTATCCCAAACTATGTTCCTTGGAGGTAAAGTGTGTTGGGGCTCCACTTGGGAAGAAGACGCTGGAGGTGTTACTGGCCTCTGGCGACCGGAGGTTATGTTCCTCTGGTACGGTGAGGCCCGTGCCCACTACGGGTCAACACTGTGCGGTGTGGCGGTAGTCGGTTCGCACCAATTCCCGGCATCCCGTACACAAGCGAATGGAGTAGTAGCCTGGGGGTGGTTTTTTTAGTGGGTAGACGACACTGTTCCCACGAGTCCCACACAAGCCTGTCGTGGCCCCGCACAGCAGAGAGTGCGTAAGAGCATTTTTCCACCTCAGGAAAAAAAACCCAAACTATGTGGGGTCGATACAATATGTTCTCTTCTTTTTTTATTATTGTGGGACAGCAGACAGGTTGATGGCCCACTTAGAATTTAGCAGTTACCGTCGCTTATAGGTGTTTGCAACGCCAGTGGTATCGCGAACACGCTGCTATCCCAAGGGTACAGGAACTGCCTGCTGAACTTCAGCTATAAAAAATCTCAATCCTTCGAGCTTCTTCGATCCTCTACGCAAAGATTGTTTAAGTTCATTTCGCGTATGCTAATTTTGAAATGGTACAGACGTGGTCTTCCCACCACAATACACAAAAATATCATTAAACCCTCCGAGGGTAGCAGCGTCTTCACAATGTTTCTGATGTCGCAAACATTTATAACTTCTTCTTCGATCGATGGATCGGCACAACATGTTTTCTCCTTCCAATCTCTGTTAGCCATCATCAGTATTCACACTCGTTTCTCTCGTCCTGTATCCATCCACTCTCATTTTATATATATATATATATATATATATATATATATATATATATATATATATATATATATATATATATATATATAGCTGATATATACTGATATATATATATATATATATATATATAGCTGATATATACTGATATATATATATATATATATATATATATATATATATATATATATATATATATATATATATTATATATATATATATATATATATATATATATATATATATATATATATATATATATATATATATATATATATATATATATACTAGCTGACCCGGCGAACTTCGTACCGCCATATTTTATTTCTCTAATCGCAACTGAGGAAAAAAAACCCTTCCGATAAAATCGAACAGCGCCATCTATTGGGTGTATTTGCAACCTAGATGTCAAACAATATTGAAGAATTTTATCGATGAATCAACGTACACCGCCATCTATGAGAACTTCATAAAACTAAACAGTAAATAAACACTTGCTTATGAAACAATTAATTGATATATTTTATTCGTTTACATTCACGATATAAGCGAATAATTGAGATGATAACTATCCTATCCAGTAAGTTAGACCAAAATACGGGTACATTTGAAATTTGATTGAAATCGGTTCAGTAGTTTTGGAGTTTATTGGCAACATACATCGTGACACAAGATTTTTATATATTTTATATATTATATGTGACGGACAATTTGTTCCTACTGGCCTGTAAAAGCGATAAATGGCTTTTTGGTTTGTATATTTTGGGGTACTGTGCTGACACCTCTAAAAGACCAATTTTATTTTAACCATCTATAATTTCCTAGTTGGATACAAAAGAAGAGGTATACTAAAGAAAATATGGATGGCGAGAAATAGGGTTGAGGGACGGAGAAAGAATACTGACCTCTGCGGCCGGGGTCGGCCTGTCGTAAAAGGCGACAAAAAACTCACTCCAGCTACGTGGTAGGGCCCCAAGTCAGTCTGGATGGCGACCACCTTTGGTCTTAAGTATGCCGCCATAATAACTTTGTGTTGTGTTCCGGCATTACTGGCCCAAGTTCCTGTACCGTTATGGGACAGCAGCGTGTTCACGATGCCACTGGCATTGCAAACACCTATAGGCGACAGTAACTGCTAAATTCTAAATGGGCCGTCAGCTTGTCTGCTGTCCTACAACAATAAAAAAAAACTACTCACCAAGAACATAATATGTCCACTGAAAGATATAAAAAGCAGCACAGCCGTCACCACACTCTCTCTGACCCATTTATCTAAAAAAAAAGATATGATGTTATACACGCTTACATAACTTAGCCAATTGTCCTTGCACTCGTACCCCCAGTAAATTGCTGAACTAAATGAAAGTAATGAAACCTTGGTACTTAGTAGAATAATGTTAATTTAACTGTTATAGTAAAATTCACTTTATCCAGAAACTTGACTTACGTAGTGCACAGAAATATAATAGAAGAAAATTGCTTTATGTCCACCATTAAAGGGAAATCATAGCACAATTTAAAATACCAGTGCTGCCATCTAGTTTGTATGTGAGTAAATCAGCTTCATTGCGTTTTCTTTAATGCGTTGCATATACGTATTAATCACATTTAATTAAATAAAATAATGTGTGCAGGGACGGAGTAAGAATACTAACCTCTGTGGCCGGGGTCGGCTTGTCGTAAAAGGCGACAAAACAACTAGTTACGTGGTCGCAAGCCCGTCTGGATGGCAACCATCCTTACTCTATAAGTATGCTATTTTACAGGGTACGTTCCTGTACCGCTACGGGACAGGAACATGACTGCGGTGCCCCTAACGTCGCAAACATGTATAGGCGACGGTAACTGCTTACTAATAAATGGACCGTCAGCCTGTCTACTGTACCTCAGCATTAAAAAAATTGTATTTCATATTAATCATTATAATTTTTTTTTACTAGTTTCATTCCGAAATGCAGTTAGTTTAAAAATATCGTACAAAACACCCCACGCTTTTAGAACAGTGACATTAATTTCCTCGTCAGTAATTTTATTCTTACGTTAAGAATTATTTTTTACCTTTTTAGTTTGATTAAATATAAAATATAATTTATTTATAATTCCTAAACTTTAATTTTTTTTATTAATTTAACGCCATCTCCTGGCAGTGTTGCTAATTAAAAGCCAGATGGCATTTCGGCAGAAGGAAAAGAAAGAGTTAATCCTGATGATCCTGATAAGGACTATGAAACAAAATCATGAAATTTGTGTATTGTCATCAGGTTTTAACAAGTGTGCAAAATTTTGAATTTTTTTGATTGTTCAAAGTCGTTAAAAATCGAGTCCGAAAATTACGTTACAAGTCAAGTTAACATAAAGCGTGTGTAAAATACTGCTACTTTGTAAATCTTACCAATATAAGAATTTGCTGTGAGAATAAATAGAGGGCCCGCGTAAAACCAAAGGGTCCCGCAAATGAAGAATGGACAGTAGAACATATTCTGAAAATAAACACGTGTATTAATCACAATGTATGTATGTTACCTCTCGTCATAAAGCACTGTACATCCGAACACATAATACATTCATATACGCATTCATCATTCTATTCAACAGACGTGTTAACGTGTAAAGCGCTGCGGGCTTAGGATATCTCACCACGCAGAGAATGGGATAGCAGCGTATTCGCGATGCTACTGACGTTGCAAACACCCATAGGCGACCGTAACTGCTAAATTCTAAGCGGGCCGTCAGCCTGTTTGCTGTTCGCAATAAAAAAAGATATTTGAAAATGTTCATTTTTAAAACTACCCTTAATTTCAATATATTTTATAAACTACCTACTAAGAAAAACAAGTGTGTATGCAATGAGATGCGTATCAAGAGTATCAGGAACATTTTAAGGTTTATTATTTTTATAATATTATTTCCAAGTTAGAAAATAATTTTAATGCAATATGTATAAAAGCTACGAAAATCGGAACAAAGAGGAGACGAAGATTATAGAACACGCTGTATACTTGTATTCTATCTCATTCTATCGCATGTTTTGTCTCTTTTTGGTATCGCTTTATCGTTTCATCGAATTTCCAAAGCACAATAGTGCTAAAAAAGTTTCACTTTAAAAGGTTAGGATCGGCCATGACGAATCTAATGATCAAGTTAACAGAGATGATAAAGACTACAAAGTAAAGAAGAAGAATAGAAAAAGAAGACAACTTACCTTCTCTGGGTATTTCCTTACGGTGAAAAAAGTGGAATACGCAAACACACACCAAGCTATAATGCGTAGAATGATAAGCCCATATCCTGCTGGACTTTCGTAGAGATATAAGACCTCCCCAGGGTCAAAAGCCTGAAAAGTATGATATAAGATGTCACAACGACATTTTTATTTAAAACTACTTTGAAAATAATGAAATAATAATTTTTTTCCTTCATCACCACTCCAAGGTCCTAACAGTGGATCAGCGCAGGATGCCCTAAACAGCATCTTGCAATACTGAGTTAAGAATCTTTTTAGAGCTAAGGAAAATGTCTCGTATTGCTGTAGGACAGCAGACAGGCAGGCGATCCACTTATAATTTAGCAGTTACCGTCGTCTACGGGTGTTTGCAACTCCAGGGGCATCGCTAACTCGCTGCTATCCGCTTAATAATACTGGAACCTGGTCACTTATACCAGAACATAACATGAAGTTATTATGGCGTAAGTTATTATATTTATAAAACCAGGGGTGGTTGCGATTCAGACGAGATTGGAGCCATACCCCCTAACTTGGGTTGTTTAGTTGCCTTTTACGACAGACCGACCCCGGTCGCAGAGGTCAGTAATCTTTCTCCGCCTCTGCACGGAGCTTTCTTTCTTTTTTTAGTTGTAAGTTTTAAGCTCTGAATAAATTATTTTTCTTTATTTTTCTTTCTAATTAATCTTAATATAAATAAATTACGTGTCACGTTGTTTGTCCGCTATAGACTCCTAAAGTACTGAACCGATTTTAATAAAATTTCGCACACTGTGTGCAGTTTTATCCAACTTGAAAGATAGGATAGTTTATATCTCAATTTATAATCGCAGTTTTATTTTATTGCGAATTATTTGTTTATCAACTGACCAAAAGTCATAATTATCTGGCAGGATTCTAACAGATGGCAGTTTAAGGTAATTAGTTGACTGGATGGTGTAAGTATCCAATAGATGGCGCTGTTTTTTTTAATTTGTATGGCAGAACAACGTCTGCCAGGTCAGCTAGCAAATGGTAATCATCTTTATTTCATACTCTGAGGGTACTTTCTGGTCTTTAAAAGACTATAGTTCAAGCAGAGTTGCCTAACTTACTTTAGCTTGATACACAAAAAGAACGATATAAGTAACCACATAGCAGCACATGAAGACTGTCAACTTGACAGTGAAGCCAATTTTGAGTCGACCGCGGGTGATGGTATACCCCTTAGCCATTAAAACCAATAACAGCAAGAAAGACATTTCCGAAACACCACAGAAAAATTGACCTGAAAAATATTATACATTTCTTAATTTTTCAATACTTATGTTTTTTAGAAAACCTACCACAATTTACTTAGGTGGAGAATAAATCGTCGTGATCGTAGAATAATGTCGGATTTGAAAAAAATCCAAAATTCACTTTTTACCATATTTGGATACTACATTGTCTAAATATTATTGCTACATTAAAAAAAAATTACATGTATTATAGATTTCAAATTAAGCAGTCGGTAAAGTGACGCATATGATAGATTCTCATAGTAAAATGACGCTTGTGTATTTTTAAAATGGCTGTCCTGTAAAGTTTATTATATGTCAGATCCGTCACTATTCTACGACTACGACGAAATATCTAGCCATGCTGCCTCCGTCGGGTCTCCGTTGTCTAGCCAATGGACTCACTATCAGAGATGCCAAAGATCGTGCAAAGTGGAGAAGGAAAAGTCGGAAAGCGAACCCCGGGCACCAAAGCGAAATTTGGGTTGCAACCGGGATTTAACGTTTACCTGTCAAACGGACTACACGTGTAAAAATATGCTTTATCAGAACACTTTATGGATGTGGAACAGCAGACAGGCTAGCAGTTCATTTAATAATAAACAGTTACCGTCGCATATAGATGTTTGCAACTCAAAGGGCATCGCTAACACGCTGCCGTCCACGAGGAACTGAAACCTGGGTCACTTATGAATACAACACAAGGTTATTATGGTGGCACAGCGAAAAGTGGTTGTCTTCCTTGACTCGAAGCGGTACAGAACAGCTAGCGTTGTTTAGTTGTCTTTTACGACAACCCCTAGCTGCAGAGGTCTGTTCGCCCCTACACGGAGAGAAATTGGAGATGAGACATATTTTCTTCATTGATGAAGAACAGCAGACAGGCTGGCGGCCCATTTAATAGCAGTTACAGGAACACTAGATAGGGGTACAGGACCTGGGTCACTAATGCCAGAACACAACATAAGGTTATTACGGCGGCATGCTCGTAGACCAAGGGTTTTGTCAGACGGGTAAAAAAGAAGGTATATATATTGCTGTCGGACAGCAGACAGGCTAACAGCAAACTTAAAATTTAGCTGTTACCATCGCTTATTGGTGTTTGCAACGCCAGTGGCATCGTGGACACGCTGCTGTCCCATAAGGGTACAGGAACTTGGATCACTAATGCCGGAACACAACACAAGGTTATTATGGCAGCATACTTAAGACCAAAGGTGGTCGCCATCACGGGCTTGAGGCCCTACCACGTAGCTAGGGTGAGTTGTTTTGTCGCCTTTTACGACAGGCCGGCCCCTGCCGCAGAGGTTTTAGTTAGTATTCTTTCTCCGCCCCTGCACGTTTAAAACTTACCAACAGTAGTAGTACTCGGAGAACCGACTCCATTAGACGCATATTTAACATAGGCTAGGCTTTCCAGCAGAACACCCAGATGCTGGACCACAACTGACACCAGAAACAGCTTGTAAGTAGAGTGAAGAAGATGCCGTGACTTCAGCTCCACGCTGCACATTACTACAGCAACCATCACTAGAATATATGCAAAGGTATATGCTAGAAGAACCGGGAGAACGTCTGAAAAAGAGAAATTATGATAATATTAACTCCTGCCTAATCCTAATAGTTTTGGAGTTTATTGGCAACATACATCGTGACACAAGATTTTTATATCCATACTAATATTATAAATGCGAAAGTAACTGTCTGTCTGTCTGTCTGTCTGTTCCTCTTTCACGCCTAAACGGCTGAACGGATTTTGATGAAATTTGGTATGGTGATAGATGATAACCTAGAAATGGTCATAGGCTATAAATAATCACGCCATCGTTCTTAGGGGGTAGGCAGTAGGCAGATAACTAAATTGAGTTAGTGATTTTTGTGCTTATCCGGTATCTATGAGAATCGGCCAACATCTATTTTTCATCCCCCTAAATGTTAGGGGTAGTCCACCCCTAAATTTTATTTTTTATTTTTTGACATTTTATTATTTTTATGGCAGAACAACGTTTGCCGGGTCAGCTAGTATTTTATATATTATATGTGACGGACAATTTGTTCCTACTGGCCTGTAAAAGCGATAAATGGCTTTTTCGTTTGTATATTTTGGGGTACTGTGCTGACACCTCTAAAAGGCCAATTTTATTTTAACCATCTATAATTTCCTAGATGGATACAAAATAAGAGGTATACTAAAGAAAATATGGATGGCGAGAAATATGGTTGAGGGACGGAGAAAGAATACTGACCTCTGCGGCCGGGGTCGGCCTGTCGTAAAAGGCGACAAAAAACTCACCCCAGCTACGTGGTAGGGCCCCAAGCCAGTCTGGATGGCGACCACCTTTGGTCTTATGTATGCCGCCATAGTAACCTTGTGTTGTGTTCCAGCATAAATAACCTAGGTTCCTGTACTCTTATGGGTCAGCAGCGTGTTCGCAATGGCTCTGGTTTCGCAAACATTCTTAAGCAACGGTACCTGCTTAATATTAAATGGGCTGTCAGCCTGTCTGCTATTCCAATATTATTGTTCGAATGTTCCAAATAGTCAAACACGTTGTGAAGCGGTAGGCTTGTTGAAAATTATCGATATTTTTTAATTCAATATTTTGATATTTTTAGCCAATATATTTTGATAGATAGATAATACTTTATTGTCACCAACTTAACATAATGCTATAATACAAGTTAAAGAGAATATTGTAAATATTGGAGACAATGGGCGGCCTTATCGCTCTAAGCGATTTCTTCCAGGCAACCCATATATAAATTTCTTATAGAGAATACTAGCACTAATATATCTTGTATAAAGAGAGAATTTTTTTATATTAATATTTTTTCCGATATATCGATACAAAATATCCAATATCAAAAATTATTTCAAAATCGATATATTTTTTTTATTTATGTAACTAAAATACCTAGCTAGAATCCAAAACCGTAAAAGATAGGAACGAACGAAAAAAAACAATAACTGTATTATCTATGACTGCTGACTTGTATATTTTGTTTGCGTTGCGTGTATGTATGTGTGTGTGTGTGTGCCGCAGTCGTCCGTGGTTTCACTTTCATTCGTGAGTTCACAGTACAGTGACAGCAGACAGGCTGACGGCCCACTTAGAATTTAGCAGTTACCGCCGTCTATGGGTAGGTATTTGCAACGCCAGTGGCATCGCGAACACGCTGCTGTCCCATAAGGGTACAGGAAGTTGTTTTGTCGCCTTTTACCCCGGCGGTAGAGGTATTCTTTCTCCGCCCCTGCACGGATAAAAACGGTATAAACTTACAAAACTCGTCTGCCGAGAAATGCGCATGCCAGAAATCACCATCAGGTCCATTTGTCATCAGGAATTTGTATTTAACGTCCAGACCCTGAAAAATAGAATAATTTTATTTTATACACAGTTCTTTAGATTATGTGAAATAATACGCAAGGTTTTTCATACATCTCATGAGGTACATACAGTGCGGGCGGCAGGGGCGGCCCGCCCCGGGCGGCGCTTTTAGGGTCGGCAAAATTTCACAATAAAAAACTTCAGTAAATCGACAAAAATACAAGCAAGTATTAAATACACACCGACATTTACTCTCTCGCTCTGGCTCACTAATTACAGGCGATTATAATTAAAAACTCACATTTAAAGATTTTTTTTAAAAAGTATTGTTTCCGCCCGGGATCGAACCGGGGGCCTTCTGCGTGTTAGGCAGATGTGATAACCGCTACACCACGGAAACTGTACTCACAATGTCGAAATACTTCAAAATAAATACACACCGACATTTACTCTCTCGCTCTGGCTCACTAATTACAGGCGACTATAGGAGAGACCGAAATATACATATTTCTGTCTCATTCTTTGCTGGCTTCATCCTACACATTTTTGTATTTGTGTCTCTTACCTGTCGTTTTTTCGTTGCATCCGGTTTGAAATCACAACGATTCTAAAGAAGTTTCACTTCAATAATATAAATATTTAAACCATTTCATATTTTTATAGGAACTACAAATTTGGACCAATTAAAAAGAGCACGGAATTTTTCATTACTTATTCTGTGAGGAATTCGGGGAATCACTGGGGAGTCTTTGAATGATATTTTGTAGCGACTGCTGGCAACACCGTCTATTCTGTCTTGCGGGGATTCCCCATAGTTTATTTTGTGCTTGAAATGTTACCGCCTACAACGTCACAAACACACAAACTTTACCTCTTTATAATATTAGTATAGATATAGTATGCTTTAAATTGAAATACTTCAATAAAAGGGCGCCCGTCACCCACGCTACACCACTGGGTACATGTGCACTCAAATCAGAACAAAATGTCATCATTTTTTTCTTCCTGAAATCATTCATACGCGTACACCCGCAGTACCGTGCAAGCGAATACGATTGTTGACGAGCTACTGGATTTATGACCCTAGACCAAACTATTTTGGGTAAAAGACGCCTTTTCCAAAATTATTAGCCAAATTATTTTAAGCTTTAAACAGTCTCCCATACTGAGGTCGTACCAGAGTTAAGCGATAAAATGCTTTTATTGTCGCCATAAACGTCGATATATCTTATGACTCAAGGTTTGTACCGCCAAGTATTATATATTTTTTGAAAATAGACAATGTCCTATGGTTGATAGGATACCTACGACATTGTGTACGCGCGTATTCGTGCGGGGAGGGTGGGATTGAAAAATGACCTGGAAATACACTCCGCTTGACCAATGAATATGTCATAACTCCACAACGGAGAGGGTTAGAAGAAATACTATCGTCTATCCGTTGTCGTGAAGATATAGAAGTGCTCAAAAAAGTAAGTTAAATAGAAAATATGTAGTATAAGCTTTAGAATAAAAAACTATTGCATAGCATTTTAATCAACTTATGCAATTATAATTATTTATTTATATTTTATTTATGCAGTAATTTTGTTTTTTCTAAAGTATCGATGTTTTCTTTCGATATTTTTTGGACAATATATAAGATATAATATATACAAGATATAAGATCGATACTCGATAGTAAAAAACTAAAACTATCGATGTTACGATATGTATACATCTATACATACATCTATACAAATAAATAAAATTGGAGGGTCTGTTTGTAATATTAAAATAACCGCTTTTTACTAAGTGCATTTGGATGTATACACGGTACATATACCAAAACAACATTTTTTACAATTTTTGTCTGTCTGTCTGTTTGTTCCGGCTAATCTCTGAAACGGCTGGACCTATTTTGACGGGATTTTTACTGGCAGATAGCTGATGTAACAAGGAGTAACTTAGGCTACTTTTATTTTAGAAAAAAAAAATGGTTTTAGTTCAAAGTGATCAGTTTCGGATTTTTATTAATCCAATTTAAGTTTACCTCAGATTTATATCATCAATCATATAAAATAGGGTTCAGCTTAGACTGGACTTTGTAGGTTCGAAGGCAGTTTGTATATTTCATTTATTTATATTTTAGAGTTTATATGGTTTGTAATCCAAAACAAACCATAAGATATATCCAAAAAATGGTGCCCAGTCACTATTCCACGCGGACGGAGTCGCGGGCACAGCTAGTCATATAATATAACATACACACACAAGCGTGCGCACAAACGCTCCCTCGCACTCACGCACTATCACTCACATTGTAAAATATATAATATTCATTTTTGCAGAATTAGTTAATCAATAATGTGAGAGGAAACCTGCCCCAGAGGGAGAATTGGATCTAGTTCTGGAGCAAGTGGAATCAATTATTTTATCTAGACATTTTGTAAAGTTAGTAGTACTTAACTTTTGGGCTCATAATTTTTGGTGTAATAAAAGTAATTTAATTTAATATACTACATATATACTTTACTTTTGTAAATAAATATATACTATACGTAAACACCCAGACGCTGGACGGGAATCGAACCTGTGACCTCTGCAAGTGTACCGACGAGCGATAGACCTAAGAAAATATGGATGGATTGTGTAAAAGATGGTATGGCAAAAAAGCTGTGAATGTTCAGATGACGACTAACTGAAGAGAGTAGAAGGAGTTAACATGCTGTGCAGACTCACATAGTTTGGGATAAAAGCAGGAAGAAAAAGAAGTACCTTCCCACTATCACAATTACTGATAGCTATAAACCACCACCTCTCTCTAGACGACCTGAACCGCCTGGAATTGTGGCAGGAGACTACCAGCTTCTCCGTCTTTTGCTGACTGCCGCCATTTTGACTAGTCTCCGTCAGACGGCGACGTCTATACCTCTCGTAAGGCTCGAAAGAAGATCTTTTTATTTTGTGCTGTTTATATGAAAATACAAAATTTTTAGTATGTTTTCCGTTTATATGTAACTTAAGGTTTCTAATCATTTACATACGATAAGATAGCATAATTATACAAAAAATTAAATCCAGTGGTCTCCAGCAATTATGAAAATAATGACATATATTTTTTTTTAATTTATAATTTTAATTAAGTGATTGATACATTTTGCTATTATATTATAATTTAATTATTCTTTTTATATGTCGTTTTATTCATAATTATTGTTGTATTTTAAATTTTAACGATTAAACATAATATTATATTAACATGCCAAAGTTATTGGCAAAACATGATGCTCGTTTTAACATGTCTAATTTTACTATGTCTTTTAAGCTAATAAAGATATTATTATTATGTAATTTTAAGGTAAGGTACTGTCAACATATATTAACACAACATTAAAAACATTTTTCCTTCCTAGATAAAAAGTTCAGATAGTCGAATTATTAATATTTTAATTAACCGGGAATAATAGAAAGTAGTTGCCATCCAGGCAGGCATGGCCCTACCACCTACCTGGGGTTGATTTGTGGCCTTTTACGACAGGCCGATCTCGGCCGCAGGGGTCAGTATTCTCTCCGCCCTAGCACGGAGAAAATGTATGGAAAATATGAGCATTTCAAACTTACGCTTTTATTACCCTGAGTGTCAAACAATATTTCGACGTCATTCAAATTCAATAACCGCGTCTCGTTTTCTGGTGCGATGTGTTCCCACAGGTCATCTGCAGATGTCGTATTTTGTTCCTCGGTCGGTATTAATTCGTACCAAATCGTAGAATTTGCAGGTAATGCAGTTGGTGTTGTTAGTTGTGTTGTTTTAAGAAATTGATCGTAAAAGGTAGGATTTGGTGCGGGAGTAGTAGTTTTGGTAGGATTGTCGTTTTTGGTAGTTTTTAAGAACGGCGATTTTGGTAATGGCGCCGAAGTCGTAGGGCTGCAATTAAATTAGACAATTAAATATATACGTATAAGGGACAGAAGACAGACAACAATCCTTGGGTCTATCTCCTACCGTTATTCAGTGGAGGCTGCATAGCTAGAATTTAAGCAAGTAGCCGGTTACTGTAAAACGTGGGCCAACGAAGCCATGTCAATTGTGCACGCACGTGCGCACACGCATACACAAGGAAATCTTGCGATTTTTCGATCAATATTCAAATATGGCGCGTTTAGCGTTTACTTATAACTATAGGTATGCATATACTTGTGACGTCACTTGGAAATCGCTGGATTATTAAAGACAAATATGAGCCAAATTATTTGTCTCTCATAAAGGGCACATAGTAGCTCAGTGGTATTACATACATACACTCGGAGGCTCGTATCCCACGGTGGAATGCATTGCTCAGGCACTTTTTCTCGCCTAACATGCATGTTATTACAAAATTACTACATACCCACGATGAAGGAAACCATGTGAGGAAACCTGCATACAGGCGCATACCGGGCAAACCGGCATACTTTATATCCGCGCAGGGGCGGAGAAAGAATACTAACCTCTGCCGGGGTCGGCCTATTGTAAAAGGCGACAAAACAACCCACATACGTGATAGGGCCTCAAGCCCGTCTGGATGGCGACCCCTTTTGGTGATAAGTACGCTGCCATAATAAACTTGTGTTCCGGCATTAATGACCCAAGTTCCTGTACCCTTATGCGACAGCAGCGTGTTCGTGATGCCACTGGCATTGCAAACACCCATAGGCGACGGTAACTGCTAAATTCTAAGCGGGCCGCTAGCCTGTCTGCTGTCATACACCATTAAAAAAATACATATCATATAGCGAGATCCGCCTTAGCAAAGCGTGGTATACCATTCTTTTAAAGTAGTGGGATGCTGTGGGCTTTATATGTAAAGGTGTAATTCAGAATAGGGTTGCCAACCGTCCTATTTTCCCAGGACATGTCCTAGTTTTTGTGGTGTCCTGGATAGTTTTTAAGTAGCATCCTGTTTTTTAATATTCAAATACTTATTATTAAATAATATTTGTAACTAACTTGTTATACTCTCCGTACAGAGGCGGAGTAAGAATAACCTCTGTGGCTGTGGTCGACCTATCGTAAAAGGCAACATAAGCACTCTGGCTACGTGGTAGGGTCACAAGCCCCTCTGGATGGCTACTATCCTTGGTTTATAAGTATGCCGCCATAATAATCTTGTGTATGTCTATGGGACAGCAGCGTGTTCGCGGTGCCCCTACCGTCACAAACATACATAGACGATAGTAACTGCTTACTATTAAGTGGGCCGTCTGTTGTTCTGCAGCAGTAAAAAAAACTAATTCTAACTAAACCTACTTAAGTATTGCAACTCTATTACTGCGTCCTGTTTTTAAACTAAATTGTTCTGGTTTTTCCAACATCATATCCTAGTTGTTTAAATTTGGAGTTGGCAACCCTAATTCAGAGCCCTAATCAAGACAAAATTGCTTTTTTTCACTGACACGGTTTATAGTTTTCTACCTTTTTGAAGCCGGCACCTCTCGATTCGCCCGTGTGATAATGCATCCAGAATACTCAGTATCAGGATACCAATGGGATAATTTTATTTTTTGATTTTGTCCCGCCTTGTTCAAAACGGCCTCCTTTTCCTTACACGTCTGAAATTTGCAATCAGCATTAATCCGTATTCATTTAAACTTATAAAATGTTATATTGAGACATTTTACACAACGCCATCTAGTCCCAAAGTAAGCAGCATAGCACTTGTGTTATGGGTACTAGACAACTGATATAATACACATATATATATATATATATATATATATATATATATATATATATATATATATATATATATATATATATATATATATATATATATATATATATATATATATATATATATATACCTAGTCAGGTCATAAGTATTGTCACACAGTAAAAACTTTTCTTTTAGAATGCTGGCCACAAAAAAGTTTATTGAATTAGAATTTCGAATTGTTCATGAAAATATAACTTTTAGAATTTTACTCATTTTTAAATATGGAGTGGACGCTTAAAGAAGACCGTGTTGCAGTTATTGCGTTGCATCGTTGCGGTTACGCGCCAATTCAAATTTTTAACATACTGAAAAATTTGAATATTACCAAAAGATTCGTTTATCGTACCATCAAACGATACAATGAAGACTCTAGTGTAGATGACAGGTCAAGAAGTGGTCGCCCTCGGTCTGTTAGGACTCCAGCAGTGATAAAAGCTGTGAAGGCACGAATTCAAAGAAATCCCAAACGTAAGCAGAAACTGTTGGCCCTTCAGATGGGGTTAAGCAGAACCACGGTGAAAAGGGTGTTAAATGAAGACTTAGGGCTTCGGGCATATCGAAGAAAAACAGGACATCGTTTGAATGCTCGTCTAATGGACCTGAGACTGAAGAGATGCCGCGCTTTGTTGAAGCGGTACGCGGGAAAAAAATATCGGGAAATTCTTTTTTCGGATGAAAAAATGTTTACCGTAGAAGAGAGCTACAACAAACAAAATGATAAGGTGTACGCACACAGTAGTGAAGAAGCGAGCAACCGTATTCCGCGTGTCCAACGAGGTCATTTTCCATCCTCGCTCATGGTATGGTTGGGAGTTTCTTATTGGGGCTTAACAGAGGTACATTTTTGTGAGAAAGGTGTAAAAACGAATGCTGTTGTGTATCAAAATACAGTCCTGACGAACCTTGTGGAACCTGTTTCTCATACCATGTTCAATAACAGGCACTGGGTATTCCAACAAGATTCGGCGCCAGCTCATAGAGCGAAGAGCACACAAGACTGGCTGGCGGCGCGTGAAATCGACTTCATCCGGCACGAAGACTGGCCCTCCTTCAGTCCAGATTTGAATCCGTTAGATTACAAGATATGGCAACACTTGGAGGAAAAGGCGTGCTCAAAGCCTCATCCCAATTTGGAGTCACTCAAGACATCCTTGATTAAGGCAGCCGCCGATATTGACATGGACCTCGTTCGTGCTGCGATAGACAACTGGCCGCGCAGATTGAAGGCTTGTATACAAAATCACGGAGGTCATTTTGAATAAACTTTAATGTCATAAGAATCTATGTTTTGTTAAGTTCATTTTGGTATATGAATGGTTACATAATTAATAAACTTGTTACAATTATTTTACATTAAACATGTGACAGAATTTATGACCTGACTAGGTATATATATATATATATATATATATATATACTTTTTTTCGTAAATAAATACATATTACATTTAAATTCCACGTATAGTTTTCCCCCCCTAGTATTCAGTGCACTGATCACCCTTTACGACGCTAAGCCAATCTTTGGGTCTACCTCCTACCGGGATTCAGTGGAGGCGGCATGGCTAGACTTAGTTAAGCAAGTAGCCGGTTGCTGGAAAACGTGGGCCAACGAAGCCGTATGAATTATGCACGAACATGCGCACGCGCACACACTCACACACACAAGGTAATCGCGCGATTTTCCGAGCAATATTCAAATATGGCGCGTTTAGCGTTTACTTATAACTATAGGTATGCATTTTTCATTACTTTCTGTTTGAAAAAATTTAATGAAAACCATTTTTAAGAGGAGGGGGGGGGGGGTTACGTAAGTAGCAGGTTGTTGAAACGAAAACGGGTCATAAGTACGTACGCACGCATGCTCATTGCATGCAACCGCGTTTTAAGCACTCATGTCATGATGATATGATATGATATGTGCAATAACTGCATTATGACAATCCACATAGCGCCATCTAGTCCCAGTAAAGATAAAGACAACGATATTAAATACTACTGCTTAGTTTTGAGTGAGCCGTCAGACTGCTTCCTGCTTTTCAGCAATATAAAAAAATATATGTTTCAAATAATTATATATGTACATATTAAATGAACACTCAGAGTCTGGATGGGTCTAGAACCCGTGGCCCTTTGTCAGAGTCACGCCTCAACCGTCTAACCGCTAACACCAACCTTACTGCTGTGGTATACTGCAGGCCACTGGCTATCATCATCATAATACAGCAGCAGGTTCGGGATCCCCATCTCCTTGTCGTATTCTATCAGGTATTCGAACTGGCCCTCCAAAGACAAGAAACAGAAGCGCGACAAAAATGCCCAGTTCTGTAAATAACAAATTGTTGTACTATGTGTACATATCTTCTCTAAAAATAAAATGATAGAGTTTTTATTGCTGGCAATTTTTATTGCAGACAGGCTGACGGCCCGTTTAGAATTTAGCAGTTACCATCGCCTATGGGTGGTTGCAACGCCAGTGGCATCGCGAACACGCTGCTGTTGCATAAGGGTAGGTACAGGATCTTGGGTCAGTAATGCCGGAACACAACACAAGGTTATTATGGCGGCATACTTAAGACCAAAGGTGGTCGCCATCCAGACGGGCTTCGGGCCCTGCCACGTAGCTAGGGTGGGTTGTTTTGTCGCCTTTTACGACAGGCCGACCCCGGCCGTAGAGGTTAGTATTCTTTCTCTGCCCCTGTACGGATATCTTCTATATAAATAAAATGATAGAGGCTAAACTACTGGATAGATTTCAGTTTTATTTCTTAGACACTACACTGGCACTTATAAAAAAAATTATTGCCATATCTTGTTTTAATATAAATGTATTAAAGTTTTAGGGTGCTTTTCCACCAGAGGTGTGCTATGCTACGTTGCTATGGATGCGTTTGATATCCACCAATCATATTCATTGGTGCACATAGCTAAGCACTGGTGGAAACGGATTCAACTAAGATATGTTTTTATATGGAAGGATACGTGCTATGGGTGCCTGCTATGTGCCGTGGCGTGTGGTGTAGCTATGTGCAGAGCAGAGTTCCTACAGTATGCCCGCGTTTGTAGCTGAAAGTAGACATGCTATCGATACATCGCAAAGCTCGAGTTGCGCATCTTTCTCGCGCAGCTACTTTGCGGCGGCGCATCTTCCTCGCACAGCTACATAGCTTAGGTGGAAACGGTCACATATTTTCGTAGCGTAGATTTCACATCTTCGCAGTATAGCTGCATAGCACATCTCTGGTAGAAAGGCACCCTTAAGTAACAACGATTTTATTTTCTTGCCGCGGAGAAGCGAGGCAAGCGGTGATGCGCGCATACGTACGAAAACTTCTCATATTTTTTCGATTTACTTTTTTCTGTTATTCGACTAGCGAAGCTGGCGGGTACGGCTAGTACATATAAATATCCAGAATGAATGCAGGATGGATAAAACGGCGACAGGTTTCAGGAACAATTTGCGACCCACAAGTCCCACTTAGACTTAAATTTATAAGTATGTAATAAGACCTGTCATATTGGAACGGAATACTGGACCACAAAGGGAAGGATGAAATAATATTGCATGCAAAAGATGCGAATATTGAGATGAGTGGAATTACAAAAATGGATAAAATATTATCCGTGCAGGGGCGGAGAAAGAATACTGACCTCTGCGGCCCGGACTTAACAACCAGGGCCCCAAGCCCATCTGGACGATCACCTGGCGTCTTAACTATACCGCCATAATGACTGTGTTGTGTTCCGTTATTAGTGACCCAAGTTCCTGTACCTTTATGGGACAGCAGCGTGTTAGCGATGCCACTGGCGTTGCAAACACCTAGGCGACTGCACAGCTTGGATAAGCTTACAAATATAGAATTTATGAAACAACTAAAGTCAATGGGCCTTTTGGGAGAACATCGCTTTTGTGTGATCAAAAGAGTTATGTTGAGATAGGTCCAATTTAAGACGCTGCGGAAGAATTTAGATTCCCGCGGCCCCGCGCGCACGTCTGAGGAGACACCGGGGTGGTGGTTTTAGCCGGTAGGAGTCCGGCATGCCCCTCCGCCTTTCCCCAGGAGGAGGTAGTCTATGAGGATTTCCCCACCCCGTAAAAAAAAAGTCCAATTTAAGACGAGTATTGAATGTATTGTTTTTTTATTAATATTTGTGTCATAGATAAATCTTTTTTTTCTTTCTTTCTCAAGTTGAGTCTAGATTTTTAATTAGTTCCCAGGAACTTGGGTTACTAATGCCGGAATATAACATAAAGTTATATCCTTATTACCTTCTTAACCTATTGTTCTAAGATTTTAAAAAGATTATATGAAAGAAGATGTAGTGACAAAAATTGAGAAAGGTATGCTGAGATGGTTTGGCCATGTTGAGAGAATGAATGAAGAACGATTGACGAAAAAAGTGTATAAGGCGAGTGTGAATGGAAGTTTTGGAAGGGGTAGACCTAGGCGGACGTTTCGAGACCAGATCAGGGACGTCTTGAAAAAAGGCCAGGTCAAGAGTACCCTAAACCGAAGGGCATGTATGAAGGGAATAATGAAAGTGGACGAAGCGAAACAAGTATGTAAGGATCGTAGCAAGTGGAAACAAGTGATCTCTGCCTACTCCTACGGGAAAGAGGCGTGATTATATGTATCTATGTATGTATTATATGAAATATATAAAAAAAAAAGTTTGTTGCCGCTTCTCCTTGTAACAGCCAAACGAACTTTAGTTCGTATTATAAATAATATTCTCTAATACATATTTGACTGTCAAAAAATATTCTAAGTAGAAAATTTGTGTTCTGAGTGATTTCACGAAATTAATTAAGAATTACGTTCAAAATTAATCTTGTTACTGTCGTTATTATTTTCACAGTATTTATTTGAAAACACCTCCTATAATATTTTAATTTTCGCGAGATCGTCGACCGTGTTTACTCCACCTATCATTGATTTTTGACTTCAGCGTGACTTGATACTTACATCTTTCGTATCTATATGCCCCTCTACCCATTTGGCGTCACTCCCAAAATATTCCAGTATAACGATCAAACATGCTCCTGGCAACCACATATTGATTAGGTTTTAAAAACTGGAAATAATAATTTAAATATTAAATTTGTGTAAGAAGTAAGCAGAATTAGTATGTCACAGAGATTATAATATTATATCAGTTTTATGAGACATTATGAAATAATTGCAGACTTGTATTCATTGGTATCAATCATCTAACTATCCAGCACACTTTGTTCTGTCATTTAATAATACAAAAAAAAAACTTAATTACATTCACCCCTATTTCAACTCCTTCTAGTTTCATTTTCTTGATTGCTGTAGGACAGCAGACAGGCTGACGGTCCGCTTAGAATTCAGCAGTTTCCGTCGCCTATGGGTGTTTACAAAGCCAGTGGCGTTGCGAACACGCTACTGTCGCATAAGAGTACAGGAACTTGAGTCATTAATGCCGGAACACAAGGTTATTATGGCGGCATACTTAAGACCAAAGGTGGTCGCCATCCAGACTGGCTTGGGGCCCTACCACGTGGCTAGGGTGGGTTGTTTTGTCACCTTTTACGGCAGGCCGACCCCGGCCGCAGAGGTTAGTAATTCTTGCTCCGCCTCTGCACGGATAAGTAGTTACTTTCATTGGTGTGGTTGCGGCAATCGTTTAGCAATAATAACTAGCTGGAAATCTGGCTAAAATAAACAAATATCTAGCTGGTCCTCTAAATATTCCGCCATAATAGCCTTGTGCTGTCTTCCGGGATTAGTGACTCAGGGTCCAGTTGGGGAACGCGGATGGCAGCATGTTAGCAGTGCCCCAGGTGTCGCAAACATTCATTGGCGTTGGTAACTAATTATTAGAAGAAAGAAAAATAATTTATTTAGAGCTTAAAACTATAACAAAAAAAAAAACATATACATTAACAAATCACTAACACATTTGTCTTAGCCCTAAAAAGGTGCCTAACTCAGCAATGCAAGGAGCTGTTTAAAGAGCATCCTGCGCTGATCTTCCGTTAGGACCCTTGAAGTGACAAGTAGTATTATAAGTAAGTAAGTAAGTATTAAGTAGGCTTGACAGCTGACGCCCTCCCGCTGTTATAGTTACACCAATAAAAAAACCGTAGATAACATAGAGTCCTATGACTTAGTAAATCGAATTTAGACGGTCTCCGGAAATATTTTATGAGAACCTAAGGATAAGGTGGCATAAGTTAATTTTGTTACAAATATATATTATTTAAAACAAAGAACTTGCATAAAATTTTTATAGATTTAGGGTGAGATAGGGTGACGAGGAAATTTAGATTAAAAGGGGGGGGGGGGGAGTAGAAATCTTAGGGCAGTGAAAAAATATATGTTCGATTGTTCCCTCATGTAAACCACATTCACAAATTAAACGGTCACGAACTCTAATTTTGCTAACATTAATATATACAACTTATTATAATTGGATCAATGTAATCTGATATTAAATAAATAATAATAAATACCTGTTTCCATTTTCAATTCTAACGCAGTATTTGTTTTTAATGTAATTCCCTGTTTTGGGCTTTATGTTTCCATGACAACGCGTCCTAGATACAATATGACGCGTTCACGAATTAAACAGGGGCTGTGTTACCTAGAGAGGGGCGCGCGTAACACCCCTGCGTGAGGAAGATGCCGGGGCTCGTCACCCCGTCGGAGTTGAAGAGACTAAACCGTCGTGTCCCGCGTCCTCGGCACTTAGGCGCGTGAAGCAACACCGGGTTGGTTTTAGTGGATATACCAACGACGTGTTTATGTGGCGGGAGTGGAGCGAGCCCAAACATCCCGTTGGTTTACAAAAATTAATTATTAGTTTAATATACTGGCCCCGCGATGCGGAAACTTTCAGATAGGGTAAAACCGGGATAGATGCCCCACTTTTTGAAATAGCCTCCTCATTTTAAAAATATTAGTTTTATGTAAATGATTTCTATGAATATAGCTAGCTTAATCATTTATGCTGAATTATTCTTTGTTTCTTTTTACCTATCAATTACAGATTTTGCAAACTATTGCTTTTTGTCGAACACTTTTTTTGAGGATAGATGCCTACCTGTATGGACAGTAGCCCCGCCCCACCTTGAAAATACTAAGAAGGATAGATGCCCTCTATATTGTGTAAACGAAAAACCCAACCAAATTTTATGAGTTCATTCTACTCTTAAAACAGCACTTGTCTCCGAGAAATCTAAGGGTCGAATAATGAAAAAAATGCATTTTTTTAGAAGTATATTAATTGTTATAAGATAATTCTGATATGACACTAATAACGATAATACCCAAGTTCCTGTACCCTTATAGGACAGCAGCGTGTTCACGGTACCATTGGCGTTGCAAACTTCCATAGGCGACGGTAACTGCTAAATTCTAAGCGGGCCGGCAGCTTTTCTACTGTCCTACAATAAAAAAAATATTTTAGAAGTATTTGGTTTATTAGTCCTTAATTATTGTTATTATAAAATAATCGTTACTAAGTTTTAACAGCCTTAATCATACTTTTTTATTTTTTGTCCATTTCATCGAAAGCTGACTGTAGTTGTTCTGTAGTACAAGAACATACTCGAGTTCGCACTCCTTCCTTTCTTTTGTATTTTCGTGGCATGATTGTGCAACAATCAGTAAAGGCTAAATATGAAAGTCCATAAATACATAAAAAATATAACAAAACACTCAAAATATTTTGAAAATTTACACTGGTGAGTATATATGGCGTATGAAGGGATAGATGCCCAAGTATTTTAAAATAAATTAAAAACCTAATGAACAATAAACACTTAATGAACCAGTAAGTACCTAGTCAGGTCATAAGTATTGTCACACAGTAAAAACTTTTCTTTTAGAATGCTGGCCACAAAAAAGTTTATTGAATTCGAATTTCGAATTGTTCATGAAAATAAAAATGTATAACTTTTAGAATTTTACTCATTTTTAAATATGGAGTGGACGCTTAAAGAAGACCGTGTTGCAGTTATTGCGTTGCATCGTTACAGTTACGCGCCAATTCAAATTTTTAACATACTGAAAAATTTGAATATAACCAAAAGATTCGTTTATCGTACCATCAAACGATACAATGAAGACTCTAGTGTAGATGACAGGTCAAGAAGTGGTCGCCCTCGGTCTGTTAGGACTCCAGCAGTGATAAAAGCTGTGAAGGCACGAATTCAAAGAAATCCCAAACGTACGTTGGCCCTTCGAATAGATTACGTAAAATACCGTTAGAACGGATTCAAATCTGGACTGGAGGAGGGCCAGTCTTCGTGCCGGATGAAGTCGATTTCACGCGAGTTCACGCGCGTTCACGCGCGTTCACGCGCAGAAACTGTTGACCCTTCAGATGGGGTTAAGCAGAACCACGGTGAAAAGGGTGTTAAATGAAGACTTAGGACTTCGGGCATATCGAAGAAAAACAGGACATCGTTTGAATGCTCGTCTACTGGACCTGAGACTGAGGAGATGCCGCGCTTTGTTGAAGCGGTACGCGGGAAAAAAATATCGGGAAATTCTTTTTTCGGATGAAAAAATGTTTACCGTAGAAGAGAGCTACAACAAACAAAATGATAAGGTGTACGCACACAGTAGTGAAGAAGCGAGCAACCGTATTCCGCGTGTCCAACGAGGTCATTTTCCATCCTCGCTCATGGTATGGTTGGGAGTTTCTTATTGGGGCATAACAGAGGTACATTTTTGTGAGAAAGGTGTAAAAACGAATGCTGTTGTGTATCAAAATACAGTCCTGATGAACCTTGTGGAACCTGTTTCTCATACCATGTTCAATAACAGGCACTGGGTATTCCAACAAGATTCGGCGCCAGCTCATAGAGCGAAGAGCACACAAGACTGGCTGGCGGCGCGTGAAATCGACTTCATCCGGCACGAAGACTGGCCCTCCTCCAGTCCAGATTTGAATCCGTTCTAACGGTATTTTACGTAATCTATTACAAGATATGGCAACACTTGGAGGAAAAGGCGTGCTCAAAGCCTCATCCCAATTTGGTGTCACTCAAGACATCCTTGATTAAGGCAGCCGCCGATATTGACATGGACCTCGTTCGTGCTGCGATAGACAACTGGCCGCGCAGATTGAAGGCTTGTATTCAAAATCACGGAGGTCATTTTGAATAAACTTTAATGTCATAAGAATCTATGTTTTGTTAAGTTCATTTTGGTATATGAATGGTTACATAATTAATAAACTTGTTACAATTATTTTACATTAAACATGTGACAGAATTTATGACCTGACTAGGTACAGACGAGCGTTACATACCCTCACCACTCAACAACCCGTTAACACCTGAGATGCAGGGTGGCTGTAGCTCCTACTTACAATATTAAATCTTAGTCGCGAGTTTAAGAAAGGTTTTTTGAAAGTGAGGCATCTATCCCACTGCGGCATCTATCCCGATTTTACCCTATTAAGCTGAAAAGTAGATACTACACTTTGATATTAGCCAAAAGGCCGAGAAGCGATACTAAGATTAACCTAATTAAAATGCATACGGACTTTAAAAAAAGTAATAAAATAGATGGAAAAAAGTAGCACAAGATTTTGTCTACACCAACAGTAGAGATGAATTTAAAAAAGCGACATTATGGTGAACGCACACTTGTCCGAGCCGAACGCGCCGAACGAGTCGAACGAAACGAATTTTAGAATTCTGTATATGAAATCTCATGAAACCTCGGACACTTGCCCGCGTCGAATCGTCCGTATCTGGATCTGGAAGAACCCCAGAAATCCTACATGAATTCGGATGACGTCATCAGATTCGGCGCGGCTTATGCGGTCGACTCGACCGATGCGCTCGCATTATATCAGTTGCGTATAACAGAGCAACGAGCGAGTACTATTTCTGCATTGCAGGCGTAAAGGAAATAGAAACGATTTCTTCGACGCGGTCGATTCTTCTGGTGCGGATATGTCACATGCTTAATCATAAACTGACCTAACTCAAAAAACCTGTTTTTTGGGAAATCGCAAAAAACGTTTTGTCATTTACTACTTATCCCATATATTGACTTATAACTAAATAGCGGTAACTCAGTGTGGGAAAGAGATATAGAAATAAATCTTAGTTTGGCCGATAGAGGGCGTCGATACAATGCTGCCCGTTATATTAACTCACTTTAGACCTAAATCGTAATCGGTCAGTTTATGATTAAGCATGCGATGTGTGCGAGGCCTCCTTGACTTCGATTCGTACGGCGCGTTCGGCTCGGACAAGTGTGCGTTCACCATTAACGTTACCAACTGTTGCTGCCTGCAAATACTTCTATTATGTTTATGAAACCCAAAGTACTTATGACCACTGTGGCGTAACGTCGGAACGCTTGCGGTTCGGTTTTTACCCGTACAGGGGCGGAGAAAGAATACTGACCTCTGCGGCAGGGGTCGACCTGGCTAGCTACGTAGTTGGGCCCCAAGCCCGTCTGGATTGGGACCACCTTTGGTTTTAAGTATGCCACTATAATAACTTTGTGTTGTGTTCCGGCATTAGTAACCCATGTTCCTGTACCATGAGGTAGCAGCGTTTACGCGATGCCACTGATGTTGCAAACACCCATAGCTGACGGTAACTGTTAAATTCTAAGTGGGCCGTCAGCCTGTCTACTGTTCTACAGCAATAAAAAAACGGTACAATACGGTAATGGAAATTTTTACTTTTTGAAACTAGACGATTTGAAACTAGTGCAGTCAAATCGTGGATAAAATTACCTTCCACTTTACCCCATGAATAAAAACATTAAATTGCGGGTGGGTGTGGAGTAGAAAATACAATCCCGGAATCCCGAATTCCGGGACTCCGGGATCCCAACCGTTTTCTGACCCCGAAAATCCCGAGACTGTACTTGGCTAATCTCGGGATTTTCGCGTTTGCCACAAACAGGTCTAGTTTGCATTACGTTGTCCGTTGCGAGTTGACAATGACCTTGCCTAGATTATATTAATAGCATTTATTACATATCGACAAAAAAACAAACCTTTGATGCGCGTACGATACGTACTACATAGGTACAGCTCTAATAATATGTTTGTCGTAGAACTTAGAAGAGATTTCCCAGCAGGCTTGGAGGTCAAACCTTGGATGCATTGATATTTCTACAACTGTATTTTCGAAATTCTAAATAAGTTTTTTTGTCTCGCTATTTCTTACTTACAAAGTATGGTGTCTTTGTTTTGTCTTTTTTATTTTCTTACTATATTATGTTTTGTGTCGTGGACTCGTGGAATAAAATTATGAAGCATTATTCTAGAAATTACTCGTTTTTTTATATTTGAGTCCAATTAAAAACCACATAGTCTAATCCCGGGTTGGCCCCGGGATTACGCATCAAGGATCCCGTAAACCCGGGATCGAAAAACATGCTCGTGATTGTATTCTCTAGTGTGGAGTAACGCGGAAGGACCGCGTTAGGAATAGCCGCATTCGCGGCAGCCTTATGTCCGTGACATTTCGGATAAATTTCAGGAGTGTGGCCTTCGCTGGTATGATCACGTTCTACGGCAACCGGATACGTACATGGGGATCATAATTATGTCTAGCCATACCGCATGGGTTGACCCAAAAAGTACTGGCTTGACGTCGTATTATGCGTAATGGACTGACTACCATCGATGCCAAAGACCGTGCGAAATGGAGAAGAAAAATCGGAAAGCGAATCCGCGAAGCAAATTTCAGTTTTCCTCGGTTTTTTTTATTACCGTGGGACAGCAGACAGGCTGACGACCCGCTTAGAATTTAGCAGTTACCATCGCCTATGGGTGTTTGCAACGCCAGTGGCACCGCGAACACGCTGCTGACCCATAAGGGTACAGGAACTTGGGTCACTAATGCCGGAACACAACACAAGGTTATTATGGCGGCATACTTAAGACCAAAGGTGGTCGCCATCCAGATGGGCTTGGGGCCCTACCACGTAGCTGGGGTGGATTGTTTTGTCGCCTTTTATGACAGGCCGATCCCGGCCGCACAGGTCAGTATTCCTTCTCCATCCCTGCACGGATAAGGATTACTTTAGGCTTCTCGACAAACCGACATGGTGGCTTATGTTTTGTACGACGAGTACATGCTAGAGTGGGGGTTATTTTACCCACCATCTGGCTCCATTGTTGGAAACTTGGAAATATTTTATAGTATTAAAATAAAACCAAATAAATATATTTATATCATTTATATTTCACTAATTACACTAAAATGTGCATTACAATATTTACCTTATTGCATTGAATATAATAATTTTTTTCTCTCACACATGTCGCACGCTTAATCATAAACTGACCGATTACGATTTAGGTTTAAAGTGAGATAATATAACGGGCAGCATTGTATCGACGCCCTCTATCGGCCAAACTAAGATTTATTTCTATATCTCTTTCCCACACTGAGTTACCTCTATTTAGTTATAGTCAATATATGGGAAAGTCGTAAATGATAAAACGTTTTTTACGATTTCCCAAAAAACAGGTTTTTTGAGTTAAGTCAGTTTATGATTAAGTATGCGATGTGTACGTAAAAACGCCGCATATAATAATGATTTGTTATAAAAAGGCAGTTTTAAATAAATAATCGGAATAAAAGAGTCATCATGTTCAGAGCATATGCGTAAAGGACCGCTTTGTGTTGAATTTGGCCTTATAGCGCCGTTTCAGTAAAACGTAGATGCAAATGGACCGCTTTGAGTAAAGCATGGGAGTAGAAAGGCCGCGTTAAATAAAGCGTGGATGTAAAAAGACAATCTTGTTTAGAGCATACATAAAGGACCGCTTTGTGTAGTAGAACGTAGGAATAAATAGACCTCTTTGATTAGATCGTGTGTGAAAAAGAACGCTTTGAGTAGAGCGTAGGTGTCAAAGCGCCGTCTTCGAGCGTCAAAGGATGACTTTGTTTAGTGTGGCAAAAAATGCAGCTTTATTTAGTGTGGGCGTCGAAACGCCGTTTTGTTCAGAGCATGAACTTAAAAGAGACTTTGTTTCGAATGTGAACATATGAGTCGTTTAGAGAGTAGGCGACGATTTTTTGGGTGGTTGATGCGTAGAGGTCAAGATAGGATATGTACATAAAAGGGTGGATAAAATTTTAGCCCTGTAATACTCAACAGCTAATCCTTTCCAATGCAGATCCTAATATCAAGAATAATAATTTATATTACGACACTATTAGCCCTTACTAGCCAAACAGGTCAATGGCCGAAATTCTTCCTGCTCGGCGTCCGGAGTATATCTATAATTATTTTCACTTAGTTTCCAGTATAGAGAATTATTTAGGCCTTCATGGTGAAGTAAATTACACTTATCATATTGCATTTCTACCACCACAGTGTCTACCATGGGCCACCATCCCTCCTGTACAGAGAACCATTTCGTATTCTCGTAGCGTCTCTCTCTCTCTCTCTCTCTCTCTCTCTCTCTCTCTCTCTACGGCTTCACTTTTCCCATTGCAGCACGTTATGGCGTTTTTTTAAACAACATAATAAAATATCTTCGAGTGTTGCAGCGTGTTTTCATCGTTCCCGGTGTTACAAAAATCCATAGGCAACGGCGACCATCAGGTGGGTCATTTGCGTACACCAGTTATAAAATAAATAAAAAATTGTAGACATAAAAATAGGAAGTTCTTAATTTATACTATTTTTCACTTAGTACTGATAATTTAATATTATAATAAAGTAAATATAAATTTTTAAAAGTCAAATTACATTGTAATTCTCTTATCCATACTAATATTATAAATGCGAAAGTAACTCTGTCTGTCTGTCTGTCTGTTCCTCTTTCACGCCTAAACGGCTGAACGGATTTTGATGAAATTTGGTATGGTGATAGATGATAACCTAGAAATGGTCATAGGCTATAAATAATCACGACATCGTTCTTAGGGGGTAGGCAGTAGGCAGATAACTAAATTGAGTTAGTGATTTTTTGTGCTTATCCGGTATCTATGAGAATCGGCCAACATCTATTTTTCATCCCCCTAAATGTTAGGGGTACCCACCCCCAAAAAATTTTTTTTAATTTTTTGACATTTTATTATTTATATGGCAGAACAACGTTTGCCGGGTCAGCTAGTTTTAAATAAACTAGAACTAACACGTCAAAGATTATATTTATTATGGCGGGGAGACGCTAAGAGTATTACGTAAGGGGGAGATGTTGGAAGTGTCAAACTGTACACTGTATACTTCAAAATCCCACCAGCTTGGCGCTAGTGCAGCTACAGTGTACGCTATGAATGTAGCTGAAGCTGAATTTTTTTTTTATTGCGTAGGACAGCAGACAGGCTGACAGCCCGCTTAGAATTTAGCAGTTACCGTCGCCTATAGGTGTATGCAACGCCAGTGGCATCGCGAACACGCTGCTGTCCCATAAGGGTACAGGAACTTGGCTCACTAATGCCGGAACACAACACAAAGATATTATGGCGGCATACTTAAGACCAAAGGTGGTCGCCATCCAGACGGGCTTGAGGCCCTACCACGTAGCTAGGGTGGGTTGTTTTGTCGCCTTTTACGACAGGCCGACCCCGGCCACAGAGGTTAGTATTTTTTCTCCGCCCCTGCACGGATGTATGTGACAAAATGAAATATGATGAGCTAAATAACTATACACGCTATCCGTTAAAATGTACGCTGATACGATTGTGATGACATTTTAATTTAACCCGTTTATTGCCGGTCCAAATAAGTCCCTATAAATTCTCAATATCGACGGCAGAAAACGGAAATGTCGGAAACTTTCCGTGCAGCGGCGGAAAAAGAATATAAAGAATACTGACCTCTGCGTGACGTGGTACGGCCCTAATCCCGTTTGGATGGCGACCACCTTTGGTCTTAAGTATGCTGCCATAATAACTTTGTCCTATGTTCCGGCATTAGTGACCCAAGTTACTGTACCCTTATGAGACAGCAGCGTGTTCGCGATGCCACTGGCGTTGCAAACACGTATAGGCGACGGTAACTGCTAAATTCTAAGCAGGCTGTCAGCCTGTCTGCTGTCCTACGCAATAAAAAAATATATAATATTATATGGTTTTCGAATGATTGGTCGCTAAAAAGGTATTGTGCCCGGGCGCGAGTTAAGCTTGCTACGCTACTGTTTCAAATATATTTCTTGTTTGTAGTAGTTTTCAGTGTTTTTAATTTTTATTGCTTTGGAAAAAGCATGTAGGCTGCCTTAATATTCTAGAAAACAGAGAAAAAGAGTTGCCGCCACATATGAGATGTTCACGCCAGAGATGTTATGGAGCTCCGTAACCGTAACCGAAACTATCGGATATCCGAAATAAAATTATATCCGTATCCGTAACCGTATCCGTTTCACAAGTTTCGGATAGTTTCGTATAAAGGCGGAGTCTAAATAAAACGACATGTTTCGATATATTTGTGTCATTTTGTGTTTATATTTTACTTCAATCTAATATCCGTAACCGAAACTATCCGAAACTAACGGATAATCCGAAATAATTGCATATCCGTAACCTTATCCGAAACCGATATAATTTTATTCCTATATCCATATCCGTATCCAGATCCGAAATATCATATCCATAACATCCCTGGTTCACGCTGCCACCCGCATACGGGGACTGGACTGATTATTATAGCGGAGTTAAATACCAGGGGTGGTTGCTATCCAGACGAGGTTTGCGCTTTACTACCAAGCCAGGGTTGTTTTGTCGCCTCTTGCGATAGGCCACCCCCGGTTGCAGGGGTCAGTATATTCGATTCTAGTCAAAGTAGCAGAGCACTTGAGCTATGTACTGCACGCGTGCCTCCTTTAATCTCGGATTTACGGAAGAGAATGCCGGAGGGTCAACATGCAGACCATGGAAGACGACCGCCTTGACAGGAAGAACGGACCTAGGCCACGGCATCGAAAAGCCAGTATTCGAATTCCCACATGCACCAAAACGCTTCCACCATCGAAATCCATCCATCCATCCTTGAAAGAAATAGCTACTAGACAAGCGTAGGTAGAAGCTGACACAACGAATCTTATATTAATTGTACTTCACAAGTATGACTTAACATTTTAAGTAATGATTTAAGTTAATCTGAAATGACACATAGCAGAATAAAATGCCACGGCAAAATAGTTGAAAGTCCATTGGACGTGACCCTCCCAAGAATCTGAGCCTTATAGAGCCTGCTTTAAATATACCAAGACGCGGTCTCCAACGAAGAACTCATTGCCACTTCAATTTGCTGATTCGAGAAGCAGTCTGTGAACTCAGTCGACTCGAGATTCGTTCACAAAGGACGCCATTTTGTGCGTCTGCGCACAATTTAGCCTGTTAATCGCCCAGTTATGAACAAAAGTTGATTCCCCGGTTAACTGAATTCCAATCACGATTTAAATACAAAATAATCGTAATGTAACCATATGGCCGGCGAATTAAAAGAAGTTGAAAACCGACTAGTCATAATTCAATCTCCGCACGCCATCACAGAGGTAGAGATAGGCGATGAAGCAAAAGAGGCTGCGCCTGCGCAAATGTATACAACGCCCCCTAGTCCGACGACCTGCGAATGGTCGGGGTCGAATAGACAATGCACCGAACCGGGATTTGTTTTTTTTAATGCTGACCAATAGCTGAGCAGGCTGACGGCCTGCTTAATTGTAAAACAGTACAGGGGTACTGCAACTTTGTGACGTACACTTGGGTATTCCCATGTCCAAATGTGGACGACGATTGATTTATAACGACACATAAATTTCTTAATATTTTCAAATATAACGTTTAGAATTTACATAACTACCGACATGAAAATTTTTAAATTTAATTATATATTTTTTTAACAAGCATTAAATCTTTTTTAATTTAATACACGTGCAAAGCCCCCTAAAGGTGTTGCACTAAAGCCAAACGTGGCTTCAAATCCCACTAGGCAAAATTTTCTCAAATGTGCATAGTATTAATAAACATTGAAACACACTGATAACTGGTGTGTATAACGCGCTAACCCGTCATACTAGCGGACACATTAACCGTTCCTTTTAGAGGAATGACGGATGCTAGCCGTGGAACGTTCTGGGCTATTTATTATTGTAAGCTAAATGTAAATTTCAATAAAGAAAATTAAAAAAAAATGCACCAAAAACACTTTTACAAGGGAAACACTCAACGAGATCAACCTCATATATAAAACGTGATTTAACCCTTAAGTGAATATTGTTGTCGAAAGTCTCGTTTTTACAAAATAATAAAAAATTTAAAAATAATTAAATTTATTTATATTTTATTTATAAAATATAAATAAATGTCCGTCCTTTGTGCTGAGATCGTTTGGCCATGTCGAGAGAATGAATGAAGAACGATTGACGAAAAAAGTGTATAAGGCGAGTGTGAATGGAAGTGTTGGAAGGGGTAGACCTAGGCGGACGTTTCGAGACCAGATCAGGGACGTCTTGAGAAAAGGCCATGTCAAGAGTACCCTAAACCGAAGGGCATGTATGAAGGGAATAATGAAAGTGGACGAAGCGAAACAAGTATGTAAGGATCGTAGCAAGTGGAAAGAAGTGGTCTCTGCCTACCCCTACGGGAAAGAGGAGTGATTATATGTATGTATGTATGTATGTTTATTTATATACCACGTAACGCCAAGTGTTTTTACACACTGCCATCAATCTACAGGTTACGGCTTCGAATTCCGTGGACTATTTCATAAAAAAAAAACACATTTAAGGTTAAAATAAAAGTTTAAGTTCCACTGCCCTTAACCGTAGAACTACAAACTTATTTTTTTTAAACCACAAATACAAACTGCAATAGGTATATTAACATAGTGTTTTAAGTCATAAAGACTGTTCTGATAGCAATAATCAGACTTTTAAATATATGATTTTCTTTCGGTTTTTCACATCAAAGAGAATGGGTGTACTAAAAATAATTTTACTAAGTTTAATCGGTGAAAAATCGATTTAAATATCGATTTTTATCTGTGCAGGGGCGGAGAAAGAATACTAACCTCTGTGGCCGGGGTCGGCCGGTCGTAAAAGGCGACAAAACAACCCACCCTAGCTACGTGGTAGGGCCTCAAGCCCGTCTGGATGGCAACCACCTTTGGTCTTAAGTATGCCGCCATAATAACCTTGTGTTGTGTTCCGGCATTAGTGACTCAAGTTCCTGTACCCTTATGGGACAGCAGCGTGTTCGCGATGCCACTGGCGTTGCATACACCTATAGGCGACGGTAACTACTAAATCCTAAGCGGGCCGTCAGCCTGTCTGCTGTTCTACAGCAATAAAAACAATTAAGAAACTACTAAACTGAGGTAGATATCTCTGTTAAGGGCAGTGTTCATTACACCGAGATTCGTCTATACAATATGTTTTCTCCGTCTTGGTTTAATCCTTTCAAACCAATTTTTCTATTCCAACAAGGTTAGCAGATAAAAAGGGCATAATATTTCCGTGCATATGTGCTACAAGCGCATTTACAATAATACACCTTACGACCTTCGTAATACATCCTACATTGCTATAACAATAATCCACAATACTACGCTAGTATTTATATAGGAATTGGCATTCAAACTTTAAAGCCAATATTTTTTTAAATATTTTTCATTATTTCACCGGACAATTATGTGGGCTCCTGATTGGAATTCTACACGAGTTCTGCCGCTGAGGAGTGTATTTTTTAACATTTAACCTTCTGGCCGCTTATCCCGCGATCTGAGCTGGCAACTGAAATGTAATAACAACCGTCCTGCTATTTTCATGGGCTACATGCCCGACGTATTTCTTCCTACGGGAACATTGAGAAGTTTATTTTTTTATGTTTTTACTTTTTATTACTATTTATTGAATAAATACAATAAATAGACCCAAATTAGGCAATTTCAGGTCAATAATATAGTTATTTAAATCTGATTTGTTTTTGGCATCATAGTTTCTCATGATAAAAATCTTTTCAAGAAATAATAAACGCATTTTTAAATTTTCCAGCATAGATTTAAAATATACAAAAAAAAAATACATTTTCGATCTAGAAATGTAGCGATCAGATGGTTAAATCCTATACATATTGAAAATATTGCATACAATGTATATATTACTTAAAATAAATTGCTGGATGAAAGTTTCCGTGACCGGATTTCCGCAAAGCTGTCACGACATTTATATATATGCATATGTAGAATGGAGAGCTTTTTACATAATATGTCGACTTTTATACGTCAATATATTCAGCAGTGGGTGGAGAGAAGTGGTTCAGCGTCTGGATCCACCTTCTGGAACCAATATATCAAGGTCAAAATCAATAACAATAGTATAACAAATTATAAACTAAGTTACATAGCACTTGTGTTATGGGTACTAGATAACTGATATACTACATATATACTTATACTTTTCTTTTGTAAATAAATACATACTATAATAGATACGCCAGGAGGACATCGTTAATGTAGGAATGTATTAATGAGAAATGAGAGCGATTGCAGAGATGTAGACCAAAGATAATATATATATATATATATATATATATATATATATATATATATATATATATATATATATATATATATATATATATATATATATATATATATATATATATATATATATATATATATAGTTTATTTGTTTGTTATTCCCAATCCGTAAATGTTTTTATTAAAAAAAATTAACACCATCTTCCGGGAGTTTTATTAAAATCCTGAGGAGCCTGGTAAGGATAATGTTTATTGCATTGTCATCGGTCCTTGATAAGTGTTCAAAGTTTCAAATCAATCAGTCGTTTTCAAAGGGGTGAAAATCACGTTCAAAGATTCCGCTACATAGATACATACCAAGCTAATAAAAGCGTGTTAAAAAGAGGATGATACGGTTGACTCAATGGCCAGGCAAGTGTCAGTGCAGCCAGATCGCGTGTAAAATTACCCCCACTCCAGCACTGCGCGCACATCGCACACAACGTAAGCGTGTAGAGAAGCTGAAAGTAGCTCGAGGGAAACCGAATTTATCTGCCAAATAGAGGGAAATAATGCCACACCACTAATTAGCGGCTAAATTCGGTTTTTGTCATTTTATCCACGATCTGGCTGCACTGGTCAGGTCGTATCTGTGGGTCCATCCCCATGGTAGACAAAAAAAACTAAATAACTTGTGAATTGTATCGTCGAGCTATTAGATTATTATTTTCGGTTTATAAAGAAGTGTTTATGATCAAGGATTAAAATTTAAATTGGTCATTAACACTTCTTCACAAACCAAAAATTGCTCAACGTGCCTAAAAAAGTTTTCACTTCAAAAACTCAACTGTATTTCATTGTAATAATGTCGCAATTCGAATAGATATGTATAAATAATGCCATGCAATCATTTGAAAGTTACATTATAAAATAAACCTTAAGTCATTATTATTAAGGTTGGCATTACTGGAGCAAAACTCCGTCTTACGAATTTTCGATCAGAACACGTGACCTGGCGCGAGTTTAACATTTTTTACCCATCACAGAAAAGTGTACAACGCCGCTAAAGAAGTTTTCACTTCAATAATTATATCATGGAGTCTGTATTCTATAGTATAATTTTTATAGTATAATTACCTCGTCCGTTAGCTATGTATCTTGTCCGGAACAATACAAAGTTGGCTGACGGTGGACACCTGAAATATTTACATAATTAAAATGATACCACTAGTTATAGTGCGTGGATTTATTGCTGAAGGAGAGCAGACATGTATATTTACATATTACATATTTACAGAACGTATTTTATCCGTGCAGGGGCGGAGAAAGAATACTAACCTCTGTGGCCGGGGTTGGCCTGTCGTAAAAGGCAACAAAACAACCCACCCCAGCTAGGTGGTAGGGCCTCAAGCCCGTCTGGATGGCGACCACCTTTGGTCTTAAGTATGCCGCCATAATAACCTTGTGTTTTGTTCCGGCATTAGTGACCCGAGTTCCTGTACCCTCATGCGACAGCAGCGTGTTCGCGATGCCACTGGTGTTGCAAACACCCATAGGCGACGGTAACTGCTATATTCTAAGTGGGCCGTCAGCCTGTCTGCTGTCCTACAGCAATAAAAAAAAATTGCGAAGCGCCCACCGCGAACTCGATGCTATCTCAGGTACCATACAGTTCGATATGGAGACAATGACGAAACGGAAATCCAATCCCTTGAATGCATGAAGATCTGATCTTAACGTGTTGACTTATACAAAAATAGTAAATAAATTAGTTTAAAAAACTAATAAATAAATTAGTTTAAAAACTAAAAGACACTTCAACATAGAATAAAATTGGGCTGGGCATTGTGACTAGGCTCTCTACCATCTGCTTGCGAAGGGTCCTAGAATACTTCGGCCACATCGCCAGAAGGGATGAGGACAACCTGGAGAGACTGATGGTAACAGGGAAGGTGGAGGGAAGAAGACCAAGAGGAAGGAGCCCCATGCGATGGACCGATCAGATTCGCACTGCCCTGGAAACTACTGTCCACGACGCTTTACACTCTGCTTCCGATAGGGGCAGATGGGGGCAGATGGCGGCAAATAATACGCACCAAAGTACTCCGTTGAGATGATCACGACCCTCAGCACTGAGGAAACCGACGCGAGGAGGAGGAAAAATAAAATTACTGACGAGAAAATAAATTTCACCGTTCTAAAAAGCGTGGGGTGCTTTGTACGATATTTTAAATCGTGTGATAAAGACTTCCGCCTTTTGACAATTTTGAGTTTACAAAAAATGGCCGTTTGGTTATAGAGAAAACATTTTTTTTTAATTCATTAACTAAGACATAATTTTATAAGGATTCATATTAAGATTGAGAAATGTCTTGAGTAATATCTTCTGATCGCAAACTCGTTGTTCCGTAAAAGCAAAATCAAAATGAGACAAACATATTCATAAATAGGATTTAGTCTGCGAGAGAATGAGACAGAATACAAGTGTACAGTGTTTCCTACAATCTTTGTCAGCTCTTTGTTCGGGCTTTCGTAGCTTTTATACACTAATATATGAAATTTAATCTACTTTCTCGAAGTTTTATTTCTGCCGTATATGAATTGCACACAAACACATTTTTTTTTATAAATAATAAAATAATTAATTTAAATTAAACAGATTATGCGCAAGCGCAGTTAAGCATGAAACTAATTAATGTCTAATATTTTTAGTGGTATTGGAGCCTATGTGTTGTGGAACATCTTGAATGGTAGACGTGGCTAATAGGATCACTTTCAAACCAAAAATACACTTTACGACTGATTACAAAACTATTTATTTTAACTTAAACATTTTGAATTTATTTTTGATGAAATGTAATCTTTATGAAATTTATATTATATGTTATATATAGTTATGTCAAATAATAATAATAAATATTTTGTGACAATTCACACAGCGTCATCTAGTCCCAAACTAAGTAGCACTTGTGTTATGGGCCCTAGACAACTGATATACTACTTATATACTTTTTTTTTGTAAATAAATACATATTATACAGAAACACCCAGACGCGAGACGGGAATCGAACCCGTGACCTTCGCGAGCGTACCGACGTGCGTTATCCGTTACGCCACCGAGGTCGTCAACAAATAACTAGACATGTTACTTCTTCAAGCGATTTTCACAGAATTAACAAATATGATACAATTCAAACTGAACAAATAAAACTGACATTCCAAATTTAAAGTAATTCAAACATAATACATAAACCAAACAGATCAGAGTTGACATCAAAAGAGTATGGTATAATCTGAGATTACCAATCAACAGAACAGGCCAGTCTTCTTCTTCCTGTCCTTATCCCATATTATATGGGGTCGGCACAACATGTTCTCTCCTTCCATCATCTCAACATACTCAGTACTTTTCACCGTATCGTCTTTTACGCAGTCCGTCCATCTTTTCTGTTCGGTGTGGAACAGGACAGTATTATGACTATATATGTATAGAAATACCTAACGTACACCCCGCCGCTTGGGAACGGGCGGTGGGGTAGCGTGGGGCTCCCCGTGCACGTGCCCCTTCCCTTGCCCCTAGTATACTCAAAAGCACTGGTGTTCGTTTGCACGCCTTGAGAGTCTTTGAAATTTTTTTTCCGGGAAAGTTACACCTTAACAGGATTTCGGAGGAAGCCGAAGCGGGTATGTGGGGGTTCTCCGCCCCTATCCTACGACCAAGCATCTGGCTATTAACATAGCCCCTGGTGATCGCGGCGTCATATCCACATAAACGCGGAACACAACACAAGGTTATTATGGCGGCATAATTAAGACCAAGGGTGGTTGCCATACAGACGGGCTCATGACGACCCCGGCCGCAGGGGTTCGTATTCTTACTACGCTCTTGTACGGAGAAAATACAATGCGTGAATTATCACAGTATGTATAAAATTTACATACCCCCAAATCTATGGTGGTCATATGGATCCGGATGATCGGGATCCGGAGGGGGAGCCCTCACTTGGGCCTCATCCCCCCCGGGGAGGCATGTCTCCACCATCGCTTCGAGGCAGTTCACGAATAGCTCGCTGCTCTCTGCCGTACACTGGTTCTACAAACAAAGTAAACTGTTTAGAGATTGTTTAACCTGTTAACCGGAAATGAAGTTTTATTCAACTCGTTTCACAACGGGGACATTTTCTTCATAATTATAAGTAATATCATCACACCTCAAGTAATAAAAATAAATAGTCTTACTTAATTTATTTCTTTCGACAAAATCTTAAATAACATATTAACATACATATTATCCCTGCAGGGGCGGAGAAAGAATACTAACCTCGTGGGTATTTTCAACGCCAGTGGCATCGCGAACACGCTGCTGTCCCATAAGGGTACTTAAGACCAAAGGTGATCGCCATCCAGACGGGCTTGGTGCTCCACCACATAGCTCGGGTGGGTTGTTTTGTCGCCTTTTACGACAGGCCGACCCCGGCCAAAGAGGTCAGTATTCTTTCTCCGCCTCTGCACGGATAACATTCATTAACCGGGAAAGGATGGAATTTCTTTACCCACTGCAAGATATCGTATATCTCTAGCCAACCGCTCTTCTCCCCCCCCTCCCCTCTCCCATACAGCCACTGCTCTCAATTTATCCAATTCAACCGGTGTCACAGTGTACTCTCGTCCGTGACCGACATTGTACAATACTGTAAATGCATGCCACAGACTAAACTGTACATACAGTGCGTCGCTTCACTATACCTTAACCTTCGTGAATGGTCCGGCGAATCTCCACAGACCTCCGAAACCACAACTCTGCATGTAATGGAGCTGCTGCTGACTCGCGTCCTCTGACGCTATCATGTTCTGGAAAGTGACATAAAGAATGACACGACTTAGCTTAATGGATACGTAAATGGTGTGGATTTTCTACGTGGTAGGGCCCCAAGCCCGTCGGGATGGCAACTAAAGTCCGGACGCCGAGCAGGAAGAATTTCGTACATTGACCTGTTATTATCTGTCTCTGTCACTCCCGCGTAAATATAATGCGGCCTCGCTCGCACAGAGCAATGACCGCCGTCCGTCCGTAGTTTACCCTTGGTCTAATGTCGTGTCCCGGCATTAGTGACCCAGGTTCCTGTACCCCTGTAGGACAGCAGCGTGTTCGCAGTGGCCCTAGCGTCGCAAAAATCCATAGACGACGGCAACTGCTTACGATTAAGTGGGCCGCCAGCCTGCCTTCTATTCCTCAGAAATCTAAAGTCCCGACGCGAAGCAGGAAGAATTTCGTACAATGACCTCTTTACCTACTGACAGTGGTCACAAACATTTTTGTATTAAGTGCGGTTTACATAAATATATTTGAAGGAGAAAAAATTTACTAACTTATTAAATAAATTATTGTTAATATAATAAATTATTTATTTAGATTTTATATTATAACAGTTATAAAAATCGAGTAACAATTACTAACTCGGCAGAAATAAAAAATGAAAATTCAAAAAACAGAAACCGATTCTTCTGTGTCGGAGTTACTGCTTTCCGACGACGTCTCGCCTGTCACATTTATTACAAAAGAATTACAATAACTCACATTATAATATAACATTATAATAACTTACAGTCTCAGGTAAAAGGTTTACAATCCCTGAGGACGGCGGTCATTGCATCTGTGCGAGCGACACTCATTATATTTACGCGGGAGTGACAGACAGGTAATAACAGGTTAACGTACGAAATTCTTCCTGCTTCGCGCCCGGACTTTATATTAAGTGGGCAGTTAGCAAGTATGCTGCTCCTCAGAAAAATAATTATACATATACAAAACTATGAATGGGATTTTGTAACGTAATTGTGACAATGGAAAACGAATCTTAAGAACTATGATTAAAGACTAAAATTTAAAAAAACCCATACCTGAATTATACTTTGCACCGCACTCAGAATGACTTGGTCGTGACAATGCATTAGCACGTGATTAATTTTCATGTCCAACAGACTGTGACTGTAACAATATGAAGCATATTTTTTGTAGTTATTTACGACTCTGCTACTTTTGAAAAGGCTAACAGGTATGTTTTCCTATACGTTTCTATCCGTGCAGGAGCGGAGAAAGAAAACTGACCTCTGCGGCCGGGGTCGGCCTGTCGTAAGGGCGACAAAACAACCCACCCTAGCTACGTGGTAGGGCCCCTAGGCGCCTTTGGTCTTAAGTATGCCGCCGTAATAAATTTGTGTTGTGTTGCGGCATTAGTGACCCAAGTTCCTGTACCCTTATGGGACAGCAGCATGTTCGCGATTCCATTGGTGTTGAAAATACCCATAGGCGACGATAACTGCTAAATTCTAAGTGGGCCACCAGCCTGTCTGCTGTAGTCCAGCAATAAAAAAAAATACGTCCACTTCGGAAAAGTATCCAATTCGCTCACGGCTCTCTTAATAGTAAGTAGTTACCGTCGCCTATGGATGTTTGATAAACTAGGGGGCATTGCGAACACGCTGCTGTCCCATAGGGTGGTCCTGTATCAATGCACTCTTATTTTTTGTATTATCTTACTTATCACATGGCATATTTCTCTTCGCATTATAAGCCCATATCACTCTAGACTGTTTCTTTTTAGTTTGTCAATCACTGACGATACTTTCAAACTTCCTCTGATATCTAATTTCGTTAAGTTCATACATCCATCTCAGCATTATGTAGCATCACTCTAATATGTTTTTAATTGTTCATACTTACATAACTGGAAACACTTTTGGGAAAACCACAGAGCCTTCTGCCAAATATTGGTACAATATACGTATTTCGTTTTCATCTGCAATCATAAAAAAGTCGGCATTGTAACCGTACATACGAATATCTTTTGAGTGCTAGCACTCGTGAATTTTCACTCACGCACTCGTTATTTAGTATAAACGCACTCATTCACAATAATAACGCACTCGTTGAAGTTTCTCAATACATTCAGCGAGTTATTGGACATTAAAACTGTTTGAATTATAAAGCTACCTCCATCACTTTTATAGAAAGTAACAAGCGTCAAATAAACATTCTATGACGATTTATACAACAATATCTCGTCTCAAAGTATATAGCAGCATAGCACCTGTATTATGAGAAGTAGGATGGGAATCGAACACATGCCCCGCTGCAGGCGTTCCGAAGTACGAAAGCCCTTGTATCTGTGTTTCCCAAACCTAAGCAAATGGTGGAATAGTCGCCATTGTAAAAACTAAATTTGGCCCGTTCACCTTTGACCGACCTTAGGTCATGAAAGTGTCAGAGTATTTATAAAGAGAGAAGAGAAACGTATTAAAGAAAAAATGTGTTAAGCGTTTGCACTAATGCCGGAACACAAGCCAATTTTATTATTGCAGTACGGTTAAAGATTAGGCGTGGTTGCCATCCGTTCGGGTTTGGAGCCCTACCACATAGCTAGGCCGCAACCGCAAGGGTCACCATTCTTATTCCGCCCCTGGACGTAGAAAAACTAGTCCATAACGCACATTATGTGTGGGTGGGACACAACATAACCCCTCCTTCCGCACTTCTCTGGTAACTACAACAATACATCCTTTCTTTGGTCCACATTTCTTTCTGTATATAGTCAGTCAATTCTAGAATTTTCCATGTTATATGTAATTCTTACACGTATACGAAATTATTAAACTCACCGGTGGTATATTTGACAAGCGTAGCGAGCACTGTAAGCACCAGAGCTTGCGTCGTGAAATCGGACAGAACCGACGGATCTAACAGACTATTGCCCTCTGGGCTTGTTGTGTCCTTATCCGTTGACACTTGCTTTAATATAAAAAAAAATATATTAAATTAGTATATTTGTAGAGTCGTCAGGTAATTCTAAAATCACAGGAACGAATAGTTGGTATGCAACTCTATAGATCACACACACGTGCCCATAGGCGAAGACACGCGTCTGGTGACATCGATTCCGAAGTGGAGCTCGTCTATTATAAATAGATTTCTGGTGACACGCAAACGGCTCCGATAGCAGGTGACTACGTTTGCAACACCAGGGACATTGCGAAGACTATAAACCGTACTGCGTTGAGAAAACCTCAGCTGGAAGCTTATTACAAATCAGGAGAGAGTACGTAACATGAACGTTCTTAAGAACCGTTTCGAGCCGATGGCGAGCAGTTGCTGTAGCAGAAAGACAACAAAGGAACCTTTCTAAACAGCTTGTGGCGTACATACTCTCGCCGGTGTTAGGCCACTCGATAACTGAGTGACAACACTAGCGAGAGCAGTACATACACGCACTTTCCACGGTGCCATGTACTTAGTTTTTTTTTTATTGCTGTAGAACAGCAGACAGGCTGACGGCCCGCTTAGGATTTAGCAGTTACCGTCGCCTATAGGTGTATGCAACGCCAGTGGCATCGCGAATACGCTGCTGTCCCATAAGGGTACAGGAACTTGGGTCACTAATGCCGGAACACAACACAAGGTTATTATGGCGGCATACTTAAGACCAAAGGTGGTCGCCATCCAGACGGGCTTGAGGCCCTACCACGTAGCTAGGGTGGGTTGTTTTGTCGCCTTTTACGACAGGCCGACCCCGGCCGCAAAGGTTAGTATTCTTTCTCCGCCCCTGCACAGATATAAATAACAGATATAGTTACACGCATAATATAGAAATGGGATACTATACGGACTTTCATTCAAGCCACCGCATAAACGCAAATCCCATAAGCTCCTCAGAATATTCACCATTGTACAGACGGTGTATACGCAAACCCCGTAGAAGCCTCTCTAAGGGCCAAGCATATTTACACCGTCTGCGAGTATGAGAGTGGTGCATTGGACATTTACCCTGAAATAACCTAAAGATACATAACTGATAGACCGCAAAACTGATTATACTGTAGCATCACTGCATTCTTCTATTTTTATCACTCTTCAAGCAACGAGAGATGAATGCGACGATTGCAGAAAGCTGCTCTGATATAAACTGCAGCGTGCGTCACGTAATACCGCATGTATTGTCTCGCTCGCACATTTGTTGTCTCATTATCATTTATTTATATAGTTTTGTTAGCATCTACTTACAATCCAATTTTTTTAAATATAATAAGCGCATTTTGCTATAATAAAGTATGAGATACCGGAATCTGAATCTGTTTTTTAATGCAAAATACCAACAAAAAGTCCTACGAGGAATAGATCCGTCTGAGAACCACCAACAGCATCTTAATGGAGGCCAGGAAACCCTGCACCTCCGAAATACAATATGGTTATCACGTGCTTCTTAAATCGAACTAATAATAATTACTTTGTAAATTGTTCAAAACTAAAAATAAGTTTAACATACCTTAGTAGATGTTTCGGGGTAATCACTATCCCCGGACTTGGTTGACGAAGGTCTTTCAGTTGTATCATCCATACTTCCTGGGGAGCCGCGCCCATCGTCATCTACTCCCTAAAAAGGCGAGAAGTATGTTATTATTATTTGACCCACAGGAATATTTTTTTTTATTGCTTGAGTTCAGCAGACAGGCAAACGGCCCACCCTGGCAGGTGGTCACCGTCGCCTATGAACGTTTGCAGCACCAGAGGCACCACCAACGCGCTGCCGGTCTCGAAGAAATTTTATAACGCCTTTTTTGAAGAACCCCATATCATACCGCGCTGAGAAAACCTCAGCCGGAAGCTCATTCCAGATCCTGAGAGTACGCAACATGAACGTTCTGGAGAACCGTTTCGTACAGGAAGGAAGAGGCTCCAAGAAATGGGGATGAACACCCAGCCGATGGCGGGCAGTGCGGTGGTAGAAAGACGACGAGGGCATCATCCTAAATAGTTCTTCAGAACACTCCCCGTTGTACAGACGGTAGAATACGCAAAGAGACGGAAAGTCTCTCCGAAGTCCAAGCGTATCTAAACCGTCTGTGAGCATGGGATCGCCGACAACACGAACTGCGCGCCGTTGGATCGAGTCTAGGGGATTGAGCTGACAGGCCGGTGCTCCAGCCCACAAATATGAGCAGTACTCCATATGCGGTCTGACCTGTGCTTTATATTTGGACTTGATCAGAGATAAGACACTCAAAATCTTGTGTAGCTGGATCGACTTCTGATCACTGCGATATTCCAGGAAGCGCAGAAAGGTAGCGTGGGATTCCCCGTGCAATGCGCCTTTACACTCTTATCTCTTGGTTGGGAAGCGAAGGTGAACCCACAAAAACCATTCCGGTTTCAGTTTGCCTTGAGTTCGCCGTCATTTTGATTTAAAAATTCATAAAATATCAAAGTAAATCTGAAGTAGACCGCCGTGTACAAACGAGCAATGGAACATATAAATCCACAGTCGATCCGTAGAGGGCATTAACTACGTAGTCAATGCCCTGTACGGATGATGTATTTTTTACGCGTATATATCTATATACCTAGTCAGGTCATAAGTATTGTCACACAGTAAAAACTTTTCTTTTAGAATGCTGGCCACAAAAAAGTTTATTGAATTCGAATTTCGAATTGTTCATGAAAATAAAAATGTATAACTTTTAGAATTTTACTCATTTTTAAATATGGAGTGGACGCTTAAAGAAGACCGTGTTGCAGTTATTGCGTTGCATCGTTGCGGTTACGCGCCAATTCAAATTTTTAACATACTGAAAAATTTGAATATTACCAAAAGATTCGTTTATCGTACCATCAAACGATACAATGAAGACTCTAGTGTAGATGACAGGTCAAGAAGTGGTCGCCCTCGGTCTGTTAGGACTCCAGCAGTGATAAAAGCTGTGAAGGCACGAATTCAAAGAAATCCCAAACGTAAGCAGAAACTGTTGGCCCTTCAGATGGGGTTAAGCAGAACCACGGTGAAAAGGGTGTTAAATGAAGACTTAGGGCTTCGGGCATATCGAAGAAAAACAGGACATCGTTTGAATGCTCGTCTAATGGACCTGAGACTGAAGAGATGCCGCGCTTTGTTGAAGCGGTACGCGGGAAAAAAATATCGGGAAATTCTTTTTTCGGATGAAAAGATGTTTACCGTAGAAGAGAGCTACAACAAACAAAATGATAAGGTGTACGCACACAGTAGTGAAGAAGCGAGCAATCGTATTCCGCGTGTCCAACGAGGTCATTTTCCATCCTCGCTCATGGTATGGTTGGGAGTTTCTTATTGGGGCTTAACAGAGGTACATTTTTGTGAGAAAGGTGTAAAAACGAATGCTGTTGTGTATCAAAATACAGTCCTGACGAACCTTGTGGAACTTGTTTCTCATACCATGTTCAATAACAGGCACTGGGTATTCCAACAAGATTCGGCGCCAGCTCATAGAGCGAAGAGCACACAAGACTGGCTGGCGGCGCGTGAAATCGACTTCATCCGGCACGAAGACTGGCCCTCCTCCAGTCCAGATTTGAATCCGTTAGATTACAAGATATGGCAACACTTGGAGGAAAAGGCCTGCTCAAAGCCTCATCCCAATTTGGAGTCACTCAAGACATCCTTGATTAAGGCAGCCGCCGATATTGACATGGACCTCGTTCGTGCTGCGATAGACAACTGGCCGCGCAGATTGAAGGCTTGTATTCAAAATCACGGAGGTCATTTTGAATAAACTTTAATGTCATAAGAATCTATGTTTTGTTAAGTTCATTTTGGTATATGAATGGTTACATAATTAATAAACTTGTTACAATTATTTTACATTAAACATGTGACAGAATTTATGACCTGACTAGGTATAATAGTCTAAGATCCGAATCTATATCGACAACCATCGGGTTGATAATAGAATCAAACTTATTTTAAAATAAATTTCGTATATTAGAAAATATATTGAAAATGGGTAGACAACAAAAATCCTGGACAGAATATTTTTAATTATTTTTAATTCGAAATAACATAATTTTAACGTTCGTTGAATTCGTTGTTATTAAACAAATAATTTGAAAAATAATTTTTCTGAGGGACCTCTCGCTTGTTTTTGATGTGAAACATCTACAGCCGCACGTAAAACCGATTTCTGGCGTGGCGACGCATGACGCATACCGCTATATGATGGTAATTATTGGAAATTATATACATGCAAGTTTCAACTTTATTCCTTAATACTTAAGGTTTATTTTCGCCTTGCGGATGTTTTCAACATATCATGTAAATAAATATTGAATTTTGATGATTTGATTGTATGCTCTACGGCCCTCAAAATAAAGCACAATATTTACTTGGTGTTTTTTATTATTTGTTAGAAATTTAAATGAAACGATATTTTTAACTTAACGATCGCGAAGATAACGTGATTGGTTGGTTGAAATTGAAATCTTTAAAATTTGTATAACCCTCTTAGGACCGAATTTTTTTCAGTCTACCCTATATTATCGTGTTCAGAATAAAACAGCGCTTATGCTGATATAAATTTTTTTCTATTATCAAATCTAGTGAAAGTAACTGTATTGACATACCTGTTTATACCTGTCTACCCAGTAGTTCGTCCAGGTAAATAATAGTCTACCCTACGTCTGAACATTGTATATGTTCTATACTTTAAGTCCAGTATAAAATTTTATTATTATCTTCATCATGCAACATTTTATAAAAAATCATTTTTTAAAAAATAATTTAAAATATTCTGTCCAGGATTTTTGTTGTCTACCCATTTTTAATATATTTTCTAATATACGAAATCCATACTAATATTATAAATGCGAAAGTAACTCTGTCTGTCTGTCTGTCTGTTCCTCTTTCACGCCTAAACGGCTAAACGGATTTTGATGAAATTTGGTATGGTGATAGATGATAACCTAGAAATGGTCATAGGCTATAAATAATCACGCCATCGTTCTTAGGGGGTAGGCAGTAGGCAGATAACTAAATTGAGTTAGTGATTTTTTGTGCTTATCCGGTATCTATGAGAATCGGCCAACATCTATTTTTCATCCCCCTAAATGTTAGGGGTAGTCCACCCCTAAATTTTATTTTTTATTTTTTGACATTTTATTATTTTTAGGCAGAACAACGTTTGCCGGGTCAGCTAGTTTATTATAAAACAAGTTTGATTCTATTATCAATCCGATGGGTGTCGATATAGGTTCAATCTTCTAGTATAAGTATATATTACTGTTGTCTCTGAAATTATGCAAATTAGAGAGTTGAAGTCCGATTTTCTTCTTCATTTTTCTAGAAAGATCTCGAAGTTTTGATGGGCAACCACTCAAGCGCAATTGTTACTAAATAAGTAAAAATTAATTCGGTAAACGTAGCGTAGGACTCCAGCCCGGTGGAGATGACCAACGCAAAGTGACCGGTCGGGGCTGAATGGGTAAATCAAGGGAGGCCCACGTCATGCAGTGGACGATGGGCGGCTGACGACGACGAAGTAAAAATAACACTCACATCCAGACCGCTGTCGCTGTCCACGTGGTCAACCCTCGCCGCTTCTCCGGTACATCCGTGTTGCACACTGTGTGCACGACCTTCACTATCCTATACACATAAAATTTATTCACATACATATATAATACATAATATACATTTAAGGTACGAAATGGTGTGGTTTCGAGAATGTTCTAAACTTGATTGAGGTCATACTGGGACCTTTTTAATGTAACGTTGTCCTATAATAACATTATTCTCAAAACAACACCAACTATGATTGGAGATACGTTTTAAATATTCATTAAGGGGCACACAAAATACCAAAAAAAAGCATTTTTCCTATTTATACTTCTATTTACTAATTCAAAGGGGTCGGTTATGGGGGTGGGAGGTAAGTCTAAAACTAGAAGCATCGTGTTGTGCTTGTTCGTGTATTTTATGTTACAAGTGATAATTAAGTGAAAGAGTGCCATTTTAAGTTAGGTATGTTAATTATACTTAATTAAACTCAATCTAGTTGTTCGTGATCTCACAGCGTAACCTTTACAGAATTTATTACATTAATTTCATGTTAGATCCAGTGGTACACCGCGTGACGACCTAAAATGCGCAACGGCTCACGTGTCGTAATGCTGACGTGACGACATGTTCTGACATACGAAAGCCGTTAACGCCTCGGACCAATAACGACTATCATTTAAAATGAACTACAATTTAAAGTGGTGTACAGTGTCTTATTTGTGGGGGTAAAAACCATGCAGGTTTTTGGGCTGAAAAAGCTTACAGCACTCTATAGGGTTTCTATTATTGCTAGGTATAAAAGCACTATGTCAAACTTTAAATATCACTGCCGTTATATATCGGATGTAAATAACATTGAATTAAAAATATAAAACAATTTCATAATCCATGTTGCGAATGTATTTTTAACTTCCGTATACGTGAAACGTTGTTATCGCAACAATATAGTTAGAAAATAGATGGGCTAGATATAGTAATTACAGAGACGACCATTAACAGGGTTCGCCATTTATCGACTCACACTATCGCCACGCTTCAGGCTACACGAATATTTTGGCGTGTATGTGATAAGCCACGCCCACTGTCAAATCCATAAATTTCACTCGATAGGCGAGCTCGTTAAGTCGAAATAGTATATGGCTATATCCCCGATCTGCTCGAAAAGGATACCCTAATAATGTATGTCCTCTCTTTGCTCTTAAGTAATTAATTAAAAATATGGTGTATATTTTTAATAAATTACTTAAGAACGAAAAGCGGTGGCAACATTTTGTTCGATGACCGCTATTAACGGCCAATTTATTTTACTAATTATATATAAATATTATACAATATTAGTTAAATATTAACAGTGGTACAAGCATGAATAACCCTCTAAACAAGGATAGAACAAGTTCAATAAGAAGGATACACAAAATACTCGTAATATAAATCCGGACAAGAGCGCAGCGATCATGTTCGCTCGCGGCCCCCGCACTCAAAATGAGAGTCGGCCGACTCACACGAGGCGGCAGTCTCTCGTCCCCATACATCTATGTGACCGCGTCATCCCTTGGGTTGACGAAGTCAAATACCTAGGAGTCACTTTAGATAGAGGCCTGTACTTCAGCAAACACATCAGGACGGTAAGGAACAGAGCACACTTTGTGCTCGGTCGCCTCTACCCAATGATATGCGGGAAGAGTAAGATGTCCCTTAGGAATAAGGTGACACTTTACAAAACCTGCATCCGACCGATCATGACGTACTCGAGCGTAGTCTTCGCCCATGCCGGCAAATGCTACATCAACTCGATGCAGCGGCTGCAGAATAAGTTCTTGCGCATGGCAGTCCAAGCGCCACTTTACATGCGCAACGCGGACCTTCACCGCGACCTGGAGCTCCTTCCCGTGAAGGAGTACATGGTATCCCTTTCGCGATCCTTCTTCGGTCTCTCTCCCCACCATCCCAATCCACTGGTGGTGGAGACGGTCAATTACACGCCCAACCGCCGAGCACCCCACGCACGTCGTCGCCCGCGTAACGTGCTCACGGATAGACGCGACCCCATTTCTAGGACGCTAAAGCGAATGCTCTCGCGGACGCAATCCCCTCCAGTCCGGCATGGACCAGCCCGACGAAACAGGTTTAGGGATGCCTTCCGCCCCCCATAGCCTGTAGACGTACACAACCCACACAGTACATAAATACACGTAGAATAGATGTGTTGCGGGGGAGTTTCTTTCGCCGTTTCTTCTCCCCCAGCTATAAGCACTCCGAAACGGTAGTAGATTAGAATAGGATCGGCTTCACCGGTGAAGTCGATAGTCCCCAATTAATAGTATTCTTGCCATTCGTGGCTGCTATCAATTATCCCCATGCAGCGTTCGAGCCGGGAGCGCGCCTCACAGGAGGCGCGTGACCGAGCACGCTGCCACGGCTGATCGACCCCGCTCCCACGGGGTCGGAATGCCTTTTCCGCCCGGTGTCGCTGTCGTTGGTCGTCTGAGACGATGACAGCTTTAGCTTTAAGAAAAAAAAAAAAAATCGTAATATAAATCATGTAAAAAAACGTCCTGCTTATGAGCTATTTTTTTATTGCTGTATGACAGCAGACAGGTTAACGAATCGCTTAGAATTTAACAGTTACCGTCGCCTATAGGTGTTGCAACGCCAGTAGCATCGTGAACACGCTGCTGTCCCATAAGGGTACAGGAATTTGGGTCACTAATGCCGAAACACAACACAAGGTTATCCGTGCAGGGGCGGAGAAAGAATACTAACCTCTGCGGCCTGGGTCGGCCTGTCGTAAAAGCCGACAAAACAACCCACCCTAGCTACGTGGTAGGGCCTCAAGCCCGTCTGGATGGCGACCACCTTCGGTCTTAAGTATGCCGCCATAATAACCTTGTGTTGTGTTCCGGCATTAGTGACCCAAGTTCCTGTACCCTTATGGGACAGCAGCGTGTTCGCGATGCCACTAGCATTACAAACACCCGTAGGCGACGGTAACTGCTAAATTCTAAGTGGGCCGTCAGCCTGTCTGTTGTCCTACAGCAATAAAAAAAATATCCTGATATGAATTCTTTTCGCGAGTTCGTGATGGTCAAATCCAATTATGTTTTCACGTCTTAACCGCTCTTTTTTGTTGCCTAGGGACAGCGACAGACTAACGGTTCACTTAATATTGTAGCATGCAGTTTCAGTCGCTTTTGACGAATTTCGGCATAGAAAAAGATTGAGATAAGGTAACGTTGTGGTCTGAAAGAAGATGTAGTGACAAAAATTGAGAAAGGTACGCTGAGATGATTTGGCCATGTCGAGAGAATGAATGAAGAACGATTGACGAAATAAGTGTATAAGGCGAGTGTGAATGGAAGTGTTGGAAGGGATAGACCTAGGCGGACGTTTCGAGACCAGATCAGGGACGTCTTGAAAAAAGGCCAGGTCAAAAGTACCCTAAACCTAAGGGCATGTATGAAAGGAATAATGAAAGTGGACGAAGCGAAATAAGTATGTAAGGATCGTAGCAAGTGGAAAGAAGTAGTCTCTGCCTACCCCTACGGGAAAATGGCGTGATTATCTGTATGGATGTAAAAAGATTGGCCCTTATAGTACATGGAATACTTTTTTTAAAATTTATATACCAGAATCACGTTTGCTTGGTCAGCTAATTCAAATAAGTCAAAAATTTGCATATTTTTATTTATATATAGCAATTATTCCATGCTTATACCAAAGTTAACATTATATGCCAGTAGATGGGGCTTTACCCTTGGCGGTCCAATGCTGTCCTTGGACGTCGGTACGGAGAAAGATCTCTGCGTTTTGAACAACATTCTCGCAGATGTCTTTTTTTTAAACCAAAAAAGCAATGCAAAGCGTTGTAACACAGATAACAATTTACGTATTAAAAAATATTTGACAATTTGTACGTAAATTGTTATACATTAGAGAAGTTAGATTAATAAAATATCCGTTTTATATAACAGTTACAAGGAACCAATGTAATAAATACATATTTATATAATACACAGTAATAGTCCATAACCCATAGTAACACATCGATCACCCATTATTGCATATCAAAACCCGATGAAATACGAACATAATTTTTGTACATCCGTAATCAATCGTAACATAGACATAAAGATTGTAAAGTACACAACATTGTAACACAAACGAATATTTTATTAATGAACGCGTATGCCCATGATTGCATAGAAAACGATAAAAAAATAAATAAATACAAACGAATGGATCAACCAATTCCGATAACAAAGTTGCGTGAAAACAAACAGTTGATTGAAGATTTTATAATTGCATGTCATAGATGTAGCTGATGAGAAGATTACCTATGAGACAAGTTGATATAGTAGACACTGTGTGATAGATAAAAGATTTTTAATAGTTACAAAAATTATTAGCACGCAACGCTTTGTCTGTTACCAACTTCTGTACGCGACATGGTAAGGCTTTACGAAGTTGGATTTAGTTATAAATAATTATGAATAATCTTATGAGTAAATTTTTGCTGTACGGCCCTCATTTTTATAACATCACGCTGATCTTTATAGCCTTGGAACAAAACGAGAACTTTTTTTTTATTGCTGTAGACAGCAGACAGGCTGACGGCCCGCTTAGAATTTAGCAGTTACCATCGCCTATAGGTGTTTGTAATGCCAGTGGCATCGCGAACACGCTGCTGTCCCATAAGGGTACAGGAACTTGGCTCACTAATGCCGGAACACAACACAAGGTTATTATGGCGGCATACTTAAGACCAATGGTGGTCGCCATCTAGACGGGCTTGATGCCCTACCACGTAGCTAGGGTGGGTTGTTTTGTCGCCTTTTACGACAGGCCGACCACGGCCACAGAGGTTAGTATTCTTTCTCCACCCCTGCACGGATAACTGCACGGAGAACTGAAATGTTTTAATGCATTCCATGCATTCCCCAAAACAGACTTGTATGAGTCTCATACGAGAATATTGTTAAGAGCATGTATGTTTTTTTTTATTGCAGAGGAACATCAGACAGGCTGACGGCCCACTTAAAAGTAAGCAGTTACCGTCACCTATGAATGACACCGCGAACACGCTGATGTCTCATACGGATACAGGAACCTGGGTAGTGCCGGAACACAACACAATATTATTATGGCGGTATACCAAGGGCGGTTGCCATCCGGACGGGCTTATAGCTCTGCCGTGTAGCTATCTATGGTTTTGTTGCCTTTTACGACAGGCCGACACGCACTGCACGGAGAAATATTCTCATACACACAAGTCTATTCCGACTCTATGGTTATATCAGAGATGATTAGAATGCGTGTACGTCACCAATAAAAAGTTTTTTGTAAATAAATAAAACAAAAATTGATTAAAAATAGACCTATTTTTTTTTAATTGAATTATTTATAAAATAATATTTTATCTATCACAAAAGGAATATGTTAGGACGTTCCTTAATACGCACTGAAATGGTGAAACCATAATACAAAAAAAACATACATTAACTTGTGAAAATGTAAAACGCTGTTATCTTTTTATTTTCTATTCATTCAAATAATTGAATTGTGTTAAATTACACGGCATTGTTCTGTATGATTTGAAGGGGCAGGACTGCTCGACCGTAATTAGATCTTTGCTTTTACACGGCTGTGAAATGTGACCGGTGCTGCAAGAACTGCGTGTCACTGAGATAATTTTTTATTGTTGTGAACCAGTATATTGGCTGACGGTACACTTAATACTAAGCGTAGGATAAACGGCTCACACATACGGGAGAACAACACAAGGTTATTATGATGGCATACTTAGAGGCTTGGAACCCTACCACATGGGGATATTGATGTGTAGAATGACGCGAAAGGACCGCGTTAGGAACTCTGACAGCTTCTATCATATAGCTTACAGAGGAGAACCTTAGTTTGATGTATTTACAATAAATAGTTTTATTGGAGTTTACTCCTTAAGAATCGATTTTCATATATAAGGCGCCCGGTATGAGAAAAATGTGAGAGTAAAATCTACTAATGAATGACCTCGTTACGTTTTTGGTGCGCAAGGCAAAAATTACTTTATTTTTTACAACTTAAGGTTGATTTCACATTAAATGTTGTTTAACATAATTATGTCTTTTCATTTAAGTGACAAGAGTAATTTATTGCTTTGCTCATTTTATATGACGAATGATCGTAAGTATTAGATAATGTTTTGGAGATTTGTGACTTTATTACTAGGTGCCATAGTTGTAATTAGGTTGAACTTAAAACTGTTTTAAAACTTTTTTTATATATGTATATTATTTTCATTAATTGGTTAATTTACCCTTTCATATGGTATTAATATTTTATCAGTTAAATAAACTCTGTTTGCGTATGTTTAGACAATCGTACTTAAGTAGTAAACTCCAGTCGTGCGTCGGAGTTGACACACACAATTATGTCTTTGTAATTTTGTTCCATCAAATAAATCTATGTTTTTTCTTCTTTATTTTCTTTTATTTCCTTCGGGTAACAAATATCAAGCCATAACGCCTTCAAGACTTCAGCAAGAAGGCGATGCGTACTAGCTCACAACCAAGGATTACAAAATGAAGAATAAGGGAAACAAAAACGGAAACTTTAAAAATTAAAAACCGTGTGACATATCACTGTCGATAAATGGACCAGTATTTTAAAAAAAAAGCATTATAAAAATTCTTCGCGGTCAGCAGCGCGTTGCTAACGCCTCTGGTGTTGCATACGTCCATAGACGACGGTGGCCAGCTGCTAGGGTGGGCCGTTTGCCTGTTTGCAGAACTCTAGCTATAAAAAAGGTCATGGCAGCTGTGACAACACATGCAATAAAAAATATCGTGTCGTTATCTGCGAAATAATTTTTATCAGAATGACAGATTGGAAATTCAAATAACTAGTGTCTGCATTTTATACTTTAATAGATGCACTCCAAATGTGGTGTTGGAGACGAATGCGTACGAAAGTATACGGAATTTTGGACGGCCAAAAGAAGAAATAAATCTATTCTGGACCAGCTTCGTATTAAAGTCAGGCTCTTAACAATCTGTTATCGAAAGATTCTTGGGTACTTTGGTCACATTGGCCGACGACAGCCGGATAACTTGGATAAGCTGATCGTGACGGAGGCGGAAGGAAAGCGACCCCGTGGCCGATTACCTAGCCGCTGGTGTGACTAAGTAACCGCCCTCACTGGACTCTCAATAGCAGCCGCTATTCGAGAAGCTGAGGACCGGATAAAGTGGAAACAGCTGATGAGACAGGCCACGGTTGATTTTCAAGAGCGCGACCTTCAGTTATTAAGAATTCGACTAAGAAGAAGATTAAAAATGTCAAAGTCTGTCTGTTACGTTTTCACGCCTAAACTAATTTTGATGAATTTCAATATAAAGATATAATATTGGACCTAAGAGAAGGACTTAGGCTACTTTTAGTGGATGAATTTTTTTTGACAGAACATTAGCCGGGTCCGTTTGTTGTCTAATATAGTTGTCGTCAGGACGCTTCGTTGACGACAAAGCAACCCGTTGCCGGTACACGGCACCACACAAATGTATGAAAGAGTACAGTACAATGCCGTGTGAACGAAACCTTATATATATTTCATTATGGATACCAAATTATAGTTTTTAATTTAATTTTTGTATTATGATATTACTTATGTTAGAAGAAACATTTTTATATGTAATGATTAGCAATCTTAATAATCATAAGCTCTCTCATAGAAATAATGTAAAAATAAAAAACAATACAAAATAACAAATATACTAAATTATTTTAAATGATTAGTTTTTTTAAATATAATTTTAGGTTTATTACATCACTTTCCATACATTTCTAATTTAAAAAAAATGTTTAATATATATATCGGTACAATTTATACAGCGCCATCTAGTCTCGACACTTGTTTTATGGTTACTAAACAACTGATATTTATTTTTCTTTTGTATATAAAAACATAATATACATAAACGTAAGTAAGCGCACTGACGCGACGTGAGAAAGCTATTTCGCCACGAAGGATTTTTATCCGTGCAGGGGCGGAGAAAGAATATTGACCTCTGCGGCCGGGGTCGGCCTGTCGTAAAAGCCGACAAAATAACCCACCCTAGCTACGTGGTAGGGCCCCAAGCCCGTCTGAATCCAACCACCCTTGGTCTTAAGTATGCCGCCATAGTAACCTTGTGTTACGTTCCGGCATTAGTGAACCAAGTTCCTGTACCCTTATGGGACAGCAGCGTGTTCACGATGACACTGGAGTTGCAAACACCCATAGGTGACGGTAACTGCTAAATTCTAAGCGGGCCGTCAGCCTGTTTGCTGTTCTACAGCAATATAAAATTATAATAAAATAATAAATTACCATTTAATTAATTATATTATTTTATTGATAGTGATGTAATTAACCTATTATACAGGATGACTTTGACAAACCCGTCCAAATTTTTTTTACGCTCTAAACATCATTTAAGGAACCCATTTTTTCAAAAAAAATTTAATGCCAAAAAAATATTTCATTCCAAGGAAAATATGATCATTAATTCAATCGTACAGAATAGTCATATGGTGCAAGATCCGTACGTTAACCTGTTATTACCTGTCTCTGTCACTTCCACGTAAATGAGTAGTGCGTATTCGCTCGCCCGGTGCAATGACCGCCGTCCTCGCCCGCTTACTAGGTCATTGCCAGTTTTTTGCTGTACCGATGGAGAGGTCATTGACACTCTCGCGCCGTATTATGTAAATTGCGAGTTCTTTGAATGACTTTGTGATGCTGATTACACAACTTTTTTGTACTATGCGATACTAAACTAAAATACACGTTTCTCATAACTTTTACTAAAGATTCTTCTGTGTGAATTTGGACGGGTTTGTCAGTCACCCTGTAAATATATATAATTATATAAAATAACTAAAAAAAATCAACATATATTAATTGAAAATGAGGTTACCTGATGAGATATGGAAGCTAAGTGGGGGCTGTGGCCGCCGCTGCTCGACTGTTGCAACGTGGGAGACTTTCCTAAAATAATCATACATAAAAAAATATATTAACAGCCTACAACGTCCCACTGTTGGACTTCGGTATATATGAAGTACATTAGTTGTCCAGTACCCATAACACAAGTGTTATGCTACTTACTTTGCGATTAGATGGCGTTGTGTGAAATATCCTAATATATATGTCGTGAAACGACTCGTTTCCGGTACGCCGGCGCTACCTAAAGGACTGCCTTGTTTTCCAATTACAGAGCATAATGCGACTCAGTGGCGCACAATGCCGAATTACGCTTAGGGTTATCATATCTTATTTTTGGGGCCGAGAAACATCTCGGACACTTCGACCCAATGGGATCTTTTGTGTTCCCCTAGATAGCAATCACTCCTCTCCAATCTCATTGAAAATTTGCCTCATGATCCTAACAATGAGGTATGGAGATAGGAGCCTATAGTCTTCCGGTGTTGGATATCCTACCCCCAAAGATTCATTCGCCTCCTGGCCAATGCATCACATGTACACAGTAGGTGTTCCATGCATTCTGTATGTTCCCCACACAACCTGCACATGGGTGTCGCGGTTAGACCCATCTTCATGAGCATGTTGTTGGTTCCAAAGTGCCCAGTAAAGGCTCCAAGCAAGAAGCGTATTTGACCCCTGCTCATGTTCCAGATGGATCCTCGTGCTTTGTACGTGGATCCCAAAAATTTTTTGGAGTGGGATAATTGGAACGCGAATTAACTCACTCGCTTAGGGTTAATTGGAACGTGAATTAGTTTTCAAATGCACCACCAGAGTGCACCATCCATACCATAGATATAGAATATCCATACTTATTTTTTAACACAGTTTGAATTTACTTTGATTATTTCCAAAAAAAACTACGACGAAACGAAAACTAAAATGTTTCTCAACAATAAACAATATTAGTAACGATAATATATAAATAAGATTTCGATCAATGTCAACTTAAAGAAAAAACACTTGTTAATTTTCTGTCACTGAGTTGAGTATTCGATTGCACGCATCACTTTTGAGAGTGCTCGATTGTGCGAAGCGTTGCTGCAGTTGAAACATCAACGTTCAGCATTATGTCGCATAATGCGCTCTAGTGCTGTAATTGGAAAACAAGGAATAGCTGCAAGACACCCGTTTCCGGAACGCCAGCGTGGATTTAGTGACGCGCCCGCCATAGACTTCATAAATTTCAGTTCTCTATTGGCGAGTGGCGTGTCCGGTCGTCACTGAACCATCTCGCGTCCTAAGATGTGTCTATGACGTGTCTATACACTGCGTAACACTGCTTCGAATTATAGTATGATTTTGTATAACATTGTTTTCTTCATCTGACACTAGTACCGACGTAGCCCACAGAATATTCAAAATGTCTGCGAACGATAAAGGTGATGACCATCAGTATTTTTTATTGCTGCAGGAAAGCAGACGGTCGACTAACAGAAAAAAAAAATTATGGGACAGCAGCGTGTTCGCGATGCCACTGGCGTTGCAAACACCCACAGGCGACGATAACTGCTAAATTCTAAGCGGGCCCTCAGCCTGTCACGAAGTCACGAGCAAGGCTAAGAGCAAAAAAAATATTTTAATATACCTCCGTATGCCGATGATATGGCGACTTGGTCGAGCACGTCCCATGACTTCTGGCGACGGCTGTGACACGACGTGTTCGTCGACGGCGTGGGATGGATTAGCAAAGACGACTAAAAATAAATAAATACATAAATATACCTAGTCAGGTCATAAATTCTGTCACATGTTTAATGTAAAATAATTGTAACAAGTTTATTAATTATGTAACCATTCATATACCAAAATGAACTTAACAAAACATAGATTTTTATGACATAAAAGTTTATTCAAAATGACCTCCGTGATTTTGAATACAAGCCTTCAATCTGCGCGGCCAGTTGTCTATCGCAGCACGAACGAGGTCCATGTCAATATCGGCGGCTGCCTTAATCAAGGATGTCTTGAGTGACTCCAAATTAGGATGAGGCTTTGAGCACGCCTTTTCCTCCAAGTGTTGCCATATCTTGTAATCTAACGGATTCAAATCTGGACTGGAGGAGGGCCAGTCTTCGTGCCGGATGAAGTCGATTTCACGCGCCGCCAGCCAGTCTTGTGTGCTCTTCGCTCTATGAGCTGGCGCCGAATCTTGTTGGAATACCCAGTGCCTGTTATTGAACATGGTATGAGAAACAGGTTCCACAAGGTTCGTCAGGACTGTATTTTGATACACAACAGCATTCGTTTTTACACCTTTCTCACAAAAATGTACCTCTGTTAAGCCCCAATAAGAAACTCCCAACCATACCATGAGCGAGGATGGAAAATGACCTCGTTGGACACGCGGAATACGGTTGCTCGCTTCTTCACTACTGTGTGCGTACACCTTATCATTTTGTTTGTTGTGGCTCTCTTCTACGGTAAACATTTTTTCATCCGAAAAAAGAATTTCCCGATATTTTTTTCCCGCGTACCGCTTCAACAAAGCGCGGCATCTCTTCAGTCTCAGGTCCATAAGACGAGCATTCAAACGATGTCCTGTTTTTCTTCGATATGCCCGAAGCCCTAAGTCTTCATTTAACACCCTTTTCACCGTGGTTCTGCTTAACCCCATCTGAAGGGCTAACAGTTTCTGCTTACGTTTGGGATTTCTTTGAATTCGTGCCTTCACAGCTTTTATCACTGCTGGAGTCCTAACAGACCAAGGGCGACCACTTCTTGACCTGTCATCTACACTAGAGTCTTCATTGTATCGTTTGATGGTACGATAAACGAATCTTTTGGTAATATTCAAATTTTTCAGTATGTTAAAAATTTGAATTGACGCGTAACCGCAACGATGCAACGCAATAACTGCAACACGGTCTTCTTTAAGCGTCCACTCCATATTTAAAAATGAGTAAAATTCTAAAAGTTATACATTTTTATTTTCATGAACAAATCGAAATTCGAATTCAATAAACTTTTTTGTGGCCAGCATTCTAAAAGAAAAGTTTTTACTGTGTGACAATACTTATGACCTGACTAGGTACTTCTTAAATACTTGTCTTTCGTAAACAAATACATATTATACATAAACACCTAGACGCGAGACGGGAATCGAACTTGTGCCCCCTGTAATCCTACCCAAGCGTGTTAGCTGTAACACCAAGGAGGTCGTCAAAATGAAAATAGTTCACTGTGTAATCTTATTACGAATAAAACAACCCCATATTTTGTTCAAGAACCGCTTGATGCATAGCCTACCGCTTCAGGACTTGCGGCGCGGTAATATGGGATACCTGTGCAGTGCTTCCCGCCCTCCACCTTCACAATTGACAACGCACGGCGCTGATATACCTGTAGCCACCGTATAATAGATATAGGAAACATATAAAAAAGGATTAGCTCTGACAAGAACTGTTTGGTTCCACGCCTCGAGGCATCGCCTTGAACTGCATTACATTTCTCGGAAGAGGCAGCGGGCGACGACAATAATACAATCAAGGATCTCTCAGCGGCAGATAACAAACACGAGAGCTGCGTACATAGATCGCCGGCGCGACAACATAAACACAGCTCGATGTCATAGCCAGGAATGACGGAAGCACGCCGCGCACCCGTTATTACATCGCCTGCGAAAGGAGGCGGTTGCGCGGGACGAGGCCACATGCAATTTCTTAGAACTAGATTTTGAACGCTTCTGATTGGTCGACGAACTCTAGCCAAACCATATAAAAAGAATTTTAATATAAACATTGAGTATTCAGTAACTAACTGCTGGTGTTTCATTTGTAACCCAAAATGGTGACCAATGCACTAAAGTACTGACCCCGTGTCACCAAATACCCACAAAAACCTGCCTTTCGCGTACGCCTCCCCACGTCAGAAACAAAATTATCCCTAGCGAGTTTAAAATAGTTGTAAATAGATGGCTTGTTTTCTTAGTTTATATACGGCAAAGGTGGGCACAGCTTGGATTTAATCTTTCAAACATTAATTTCGGTTAAATCACGATCTGGAATGACCTTCCGGCTGAGGTTTTCTCAGCGCGGTACGATATGGAGTTCTTCAAAAAAGGCTTACGTCCATAGGCGACGGTCACCACCTGCCAGGGTGGGCCATCTGCCTGTTTGCTGAACTCTAGCTATAAAAAAATAGGAATGGATGCTATAAGAACCGTTTTATCCGTGTAGGAGCAGAGAAGGAATACTGACCTCTACGGCCGGGGCCGGACTGTTGTAAAAGGCGACAAAACAACCCACCCTAGCTTCGTGGTAGGGCCCCAAGTCCGTCTGGATGGCGACCACCTTTGGTCTTAAGTATGCCGGCATAATAACCTTGTGTTGTGTTCCGGGATTAGTGACCCAAGTTCCCGTACCACACAGCAATAAAAATAAAACTAGTCAAATCATCTCCAGTATTTTTTTGTACCTTCTTGATCAACAAAAGGAAGAATAACTGATCCGCTACGACGAAAAAAGCTCATTGACACGTGAAACCCAATCTGTGTAGGTAAAATCTACTGAACAGTGGAGCCCGAGCAAAAAATGCATGACAGCAGGAGAAAGGGTAACGGGATAAGGAAAAGCGAGGGGAAAACAGGGGAGAGGGAAATATATCCCAAGTAATATTCCCTATTACCTTTCAAGGACTAGAAGTAGAACCAGTTCGTACCTGTTACCTCGGCGTGGAGGCTTCTTTTAAGAAGGCTAATACACTTGTTCTTACGTTATATTCTTACCGGATTCAAGTCAGTGGGGGGACAGAAATGATCGCAGTCGTCCGGCAGCCATTTCGGCAAGGAGTGTTTAACGTGACAACGGGATCTCACTTCCTCACTCACGCATACCAACGCTAAACATAATATTTATATCATTATAATAAAACAATAACTTTTATCCGTGCAGGGGCGTAGAAAGAATAGTGACCTCTGCGGCCGGGGTCGGCCCGTCGTAAAAGGCGACAAAACAACCGCGTGGTAGAGTCCCAAGCACGTTTGGATGGTGACCACCGTTGGTCTTAAGTATGCCGCCATAATAATTTTGTGTGGCGTTCCGGCATTAGTGACTCAAGTTCCTGTACCCTTATGGGACAGCAGCGTTGCCACTGGTGTTGCAAACACCCATAGGCGACGGTAACTGCTCAATGCTGAGTGGGCGGTCAGCCTGTCTGCTGTCCTATAGCAATAAAAAAGAAGCTAACAAAATAAATAACATCAAAATCGATTACATAACACCACAAGAAATTAATTTATAATATATATTATTAAATGACATCAAATCAATTAAATGTAATCAACACCAATTAAAGACATGACAATAAATTAAATGAAATCAAAATCAATTAAATAGCACCGCAACAAATTAAATGACGTAACAATAAATAATACGATATCAAACAAAAACAAAATAAATTTAATCAATTAAATGTCATCAGAACCAATTATCACAATCAATTAAATATTATAAAATCAATTAATTGACGTCACAATAAATTAAATAACATCAAAACCAATTATATATCAGAATCAAATATATGACATCACAATATATCGAATATAATCAAAATCAAATAAATGTCTTAACGAATTATCAACTCACCAGTGAGATAGGCAACAGTTTCAGGCGTCACTTGGAATTTATCCCGATTCCTTGTAGCTGTGATGGAAAGAAGGGCGGCCAACACCCTGCAAGTCCGGGACACTGTCCCAGGTACAGGGTGCCGGTATCCCTTAATCAGATGGCCTACCAGAGCAAAGTGGAAGTTCGAACGGAAACTGAAAGCGGTAACGCGAGGTGAACATCTTCTGCGGTCATGTCAGTGGATTTGGCCCACATATTATGATAAAATATTTCTATCTAATAGGAGTTTGTTCTGGTCTGGGTTGATGATATTGAATTTTTTTGTTGTTGTGGCACAGCGGATTTGGACGGCCCATTTAATTGTTAGCAGTTACAGTAACGTATGCATGTTGGCGACGCCAGGGGCAACCCTGACACGCTGCCGTCACAACATTTAGAGATCATGGGACCTAGTCAAGGTTATTTTGTTGGCTTTTATGACAAGCCGACCCCGGCCGCAGAGGTTAGTATTCTTACTCCGCCCCTGCACGGAGAATAAGTTACACGCCTATGCACATTTGGCGAGTAAATTGGATGCAAAAATGCGTGTCATTGCGTGAATCAAATGCGAGAAATCTAGTATACTGCTTGTTTAATATAGCGTTTTGCTGCTGAGCACTTACATGAAAGACACTAAGAAATCTGGGGTTTAGTGAAAAACTACTCTATTAACAAAAATGTAAGAGACATATTACAAACATGACAATTTTAATATCATAACCATGACAAAAATACCTGAGTCCAACAGCGTGGTCCAATTGTTTGAAATGCCACTCCAGAGGTTCGCGGGTTTCCATCATCACTTGCTCTATGGACTGAAAAAAAATCAACAAAATACGACTTGCAAATCGTCATACGCCACACAGAGACAAAATATAGATGTGGCCACATTTTTTTATAACTGGAGTACTTATTCGCTACTTGGGACCCTGTGCTCTGGATCGTATCGGAAGCAGCCACTACGGTATCTTGTTCCCCTTTTTGGTTTTTGGTTGTTTTTTTTTTTTGCTGTAGTACAGCGGACAGGCTGACGGCTCACTTACAATTTAGCAGTTACCGTCGCCTATGGATGTTTTTAACGCCAGTGGCATCGCGAACACGCTGCTGCCCCATAAGGGTACAGGAACTTGGGTCACTAATGCCGGAACACAAGGTTATTATGGCGGCATACTTAAGACCAAAGGTGGTTGCCAGCCAGACGGGCTTGGGGTCCTACCACGTAAGTGGGTTGTTTTGTCCTTGTTTGTGTGCCTTTTACGATAGGCTGACCACAGCCGCAGAGGTAAGTATTCTTTCTCCGCCCCTACACGGATGCATCAAGAGTCCGCCTTTTGATAGCGAGTGTGTAAGAAAGGGATGGATACTGTGGTAAGCAGGGTGCGGGAGCGGGAAGACTAGTGCATAATCAAATGCCCGGCGCATACACTCTAAGAGGGACTGGACAATTTCCGGACTGACGAAGCGAGATATACGTCTTACTATACCATCGTGCGATTCGAACTCAAGACTAATGATGATAAGTTTTTTTATTGCTGAAGAACATCAGACAGGCTGACGGTACACTTACTATTAAGGAGTTACCTTCGCCTATGGATGTTTCCGATGCCAGGGGCACCGCTGACATACGACGAACACAAGATTAATATGGTTGCATATTAATAAACCAGGGTTGGATGCCATCCGGACAGGCTTGGAGCCTTACGAACTAGTTAGGGCTATTTTCTCGTCTTCTACGATAAACCAACCCAGAGGTCAGTATTCTCAGTCCGCCCCACCTCCACCGCTGTACAGAGAAAAAACGTACGTTTACTCTTAACCAAGAGCATTTACTGACCTTGTGCTCAAACTGTCCCTGGGAGTCCAAAGTGTGAAGATTCTGCTCCATCAAGGCCAGCCCAGCGGCGTATAATGTGGGATCGTCCAGCTGGAGTACAGATAGCGCCACCCAGAACAGTGCCTTGTGGATCGGCGATGCCTACAAGATAGTTTTAAACCTTATTACCCAATTTATGGGTTAATTATTGACAAGACGTTTTCTACTTAAATGCATTGCAGCCTAATTGTAGTTAAAATGACCCCCACTCCAGCACCGTATGCTCGTTGCACACCGTGTTTGTCGAGAAGCCGAAAGTTGGTCACACAGTCGGTCGCTTATGTTGTACGCTACGCGCATTCTACGCGTTTCAAACATCCATAGGCGACGGTAACTGCTAAATTCTAAGTGGGCCGTCATCCTGTCTGCTGTCCTACCGTAATCTATACAAATAAATAAAATTGGAGGGTCTGGTTGTAATATTAAAATAACCACTTTTTACTAAATGCATTTGGATGTATACACGGTACATATACCAAAACAAAATTTCTTACAATTTTTGTCTGTCTGTTTGTTCCGGCTAATCTCTGAAATGGCTGCACCAATTTTAACGGGACTTTCACTGGCAGATAGCTGATGTGTCAAGGAGTAACTTAGGCTATTTTTATTTTAGAAAAAAATCGTTTTTGTTAAAAATGATAAGTTTCGGAAATTTTATATTCCAAATTAAGTTGACCTCCGATTTATATTACCAATCATATGAAATAGGGTTCAGCTTAGGCTGGACTTTGTAGGTTCTAACGCAGTTTGTATTTTTCATTTATTTATATTTTAGAGTTTGTAATCCAAAATAAACCATAAGATATATCCACAAAAAATGTTGCCCAGTCACTATTCCACGCGCACGGAGTCGCGGGCACAGCTAGTAAGAAATAAATAAAAATGTACATACCGGATGCAACAAAGGCTGCAGCCTGGTCAAACACATAATGAGCGCCTCCAAAAGAGACAAATCATTAAATGACTCCAACGCTTTCACCAATATGCGCAGGAGTTGTTTCATGTCGTCGTCAGTTACATTTTTACCTGTTAAAAAAAGTATCTCATTAAAAGCGTGGTGATATACATATTAAAGTGAAACTTCTTTAACGCCGTTGTGATTCAAAAATTCGATGAAACGATAAAGTGACACCAAAAAGAGACAAACATATTCATTACGCCTAGACGCCGCATAGACGCCCAACAGAAGTGATAAATTAATCTAAGTTGAACTATTTAATATTGAAATTATTTATCTTGAGAAAATTTTGGGTGATTACTTAAAAATTGTATGTATATTAATATGATAATGGAAGGAAAGGTTATTTATTAATAAACTCAAAAATAATTCATAAATAACTAAAGATTACGAGTTACCAATTTTTCCAAAAACTGTTTCAAAATTATATTAAATTCTATATATATTCTTTATAAAGGAAAAAAAAAGACTCAACTGTATTTCATTGTAATAAAATCACAATTCGAATAGATCTAGCGGTGTGGGTTAGAGTGAGAGAGGAGGAGCCTGCCTACCGCTGCCGTATGCGTGAGAGAAAGGGAAGCCAGACAGATTGGCGCCGTAACGCGTTACGTAACGAAGCGGCTTACCCTCCCATAAGAAGGTTATCACTTCAAAAACAAATTATGCAAAAAGGTAGATTGTCATCTTTCACGACAGGCCACCTCCGGATGCAGGCGTCAGTATTCTAACTCCGCCCCTGCACGGACAAAAACGCTTCCGGTAGAGTGGCACGAATAGTTGGGCGGTCATTAAATAAGCCACGCCCATTGTCGAATTCGTGCATTTCTTCTGCGATTCTTTAAGTTGAAAACTTATGACTAACTAACATAGCAAGCCCTGTTCTTGTGAGCTCAGTTCATATGTAGCGTGTATTTTTTTTATTGAGTACATATTTTTAGCCCAACGTTCCCATTCACCGATTAGAATTTTTAACTAAATGCCATACATGAAAACTGAAGTAAATCAAATAATATATGCAAAAATTACTTTAATAAACTCACTTATACATCCGAAGACAATGAGCGCTCTGGGTTGTAACGCTGGATTGAAGCAAAACGCGAAGCTTCTTGCTAGGGAAGTCCTGTAAAATACAATTAAACTATACAATAACTTTTTTCTTAATCAAATCTCTGTAACTATTTATTATATTTTGTGTTCCGGCATTAGTGATCCAAGTTCCTGTACCCTTAAGGGACAGCAGCGTGTTCGCGATGCGAATGGCGTTGCAAACACCCATAGGCGACAGTAACTGCTAATTCTAAGCGAGCCGTCAGCCTGTCTGCTGTTCTACAGCAATAAAAAAATTATCGATACCTTACAACCTTAATAATACATACCAAGTTTGAAGCCAGTCGCAATTCGGTATATCCCTCATACACGCTTCCATTATCTCCAGCAGGGCGTCCGTGATTGTCTCGAGTGATTGGAGGGAGAGGCGCTCCCGGTCGGTTGTATGGGTCGAGGGGGGTGGTTGGGCGGAGGTCACTGCCCCACTGCTGGAGGAGGAGTCCGTGCCAACTGAATACGTGTATTTTGCATCCTTTTGTTCCCTGGCAGAAATAGAAAAAAAATAAGTCATCTTAAAGGCAACAGGAGCGTAATTGGGGTCTGGAATGTCTGAGGTCTCTACGACTCCATGCCAAAAGAATTTCAGATTCGAGTCCTTTGTTCTATGTTATATTTTTGTACTCTAGCACCAGATAAGGAATGACATGAGGTCATCTATATGATAATGCGTGATTAAAGTCTCGAATTATTCGAGAAATAAGGTCTCACTACCTAGATGGACTGATAGAACCACTGCACTGATGAACGAGAACTCCATGCCAAATGAATTTTGGACTTGTTTCTTTTGTTCTGTGTTGAATTCTTTTGATGTGAAACATCTATAGCCGCACGTAAAACCGATTTCTGGCGTGGCGACGCATGCCGCATACCGCTATATGATGGTATATATATATACAGTCTATATGCAGTAGTGTATACGGTGTGGCGGCGCAATCGACTGTGCGATTCTCTCCCACTCGATCGGCGTTATTTGTATTTAATAAAAATAAATGTTTATTCAAGAAATAGTCATCGTTATATGGAAAAAAATCGTAATATTTTATTTTATCATTATGACATATATAGTTCCTATCACAATCTGTTCTTTTCTGCATATTATTACAAAATAATGTTTAAAAAATAATTTACATTTCTGAATATAAATTCTGCCATCTAGGATGTACAAGAACAATTACGTTCACGTATTAAAAACCATAGAAGTTCGTTTGAATATTTGTTTAATTAGTATTGCTAGTGAATCATAGATGTCGCTGTTAATTTACAAGTGTAGAGTTTTTATCATTATGACATATTTAGTTCCTATCACAATCTGTTCTTTTCTGCAGTATCACATCTGCCAGGCGCCCCGTGACGGCTCATTTAGTTTTTTTTGTACCTTGGCACAATATGCATTACGCACAATCCGCCACTTACACTCACGTTGGCTATCAGCTAGGGTTGTTTTCAGGTCTTTTACGACAGGACGCCCTCCGCCGCAGGGGGTCAGTAATCTTACTCCACCCCTGCTCGGAGTTCAGTCAATCCGGCGTTAAAATCCTTACAGAATACTGAAGGCGCTTGTAGATCACGTAACTTGCCATCAACGTCTGTCCGAGAATTTTTTTTTATTGTTGTAGAACAGCAGACATGATGATTGCCCGCTTAGAATTTAGCACTTACTGTCGCCTATGGGTGTTGGCAACGCCAGTGGCATCGCGAACACGTTGCTGTCCCATAACGGTACAGGAACTTGAGTCACTAATACCGGAATACAACACAATTATTATAACGTCATAATTAAGACCAAAGCTGGTCGCCAACCAGACGGGCTCTGGGCGCTACCACGTAGCTATGTGTGGGTTGTTTCGTCACCTTTTACAACAGGCCGATCCCGGCCGCAGAGATCAGTATTCTTTCTCCGCTCCTGCACCGATAATTAACGGCTTTTCAGGAATAACAATGTTCATAAACTTACCAGTCATCCTTGTGCCGATTGTATGGACTCCTGAAAGCGGTGACTGCGGCAGATTTAACTTTGGATATGCCGAACATCTGATAGAATTTGGGCAAAGCGAATTCATCCAACGACAGCATCAATACCCGCTGGTTTTCCTCTGAATAAAAAAATAAAAATAGATTGCCAAATCTATTGTCTTCCTTTTTTAAACTGGTCCCAATACTGAGCTAGGATCTGTTCCTGTTCAAGTCTGATTGGTGAGTTACATATATCAGTAACCTGGGTACAGGTGAGGAACACGATGTTTTCATTCTGCATGTGATAATTATGTTATAATATTCATACGATCCTTAGCTCGGATTCGAATCCGTAACCTTTTTCGAGCCTCGTTAGCTACCTACGTATCTCATAATGATGATGTACAATATTTTAAAATAAAAAAATATAAATAAACATTTTGTGACGATTCAAATTAAGCAACACAGCGCTTAGAAAAATTCATCGACTGACCGATTTCAAAACACATTAACAAGTTTTTTTTTTTTCAAGAAACCAATTTTTTTTATTGTTGTAGGACAACAAACAAGCTGACGGCCCACTTAGAATTTAGCAGTTACCATCGCCTATGTTGCGTTGCAAACACCCGCAACGCCAGTGTCATCACGAACACGCTGTTGTCCTATAAGGGATTTTTTTATTGTATTTTGAAATTATTATTGGGCAGTCGTGATATTCCAATTATATGCTATTCATTTTTCCACATGGTAGGATCTCAAGCCCGTCTGGATGGCAACCATCCTCGGTTTGTAGTATGCCGCCATGTTAACCTTGTGTTATGTTCCGGCATTATTGACCCAGGTTCCTATATCCCTATGGGAAAGCAGCGTGTTCACGGTGCCCGTAGCGTCGCATACTTCTATAGGCGACGGTAACTGCTTACTATTAAGTGGACCGTCAGCCTATCTGCTGTACCTCAGCAGTAAAAAAAAACAACATACAAATGAAATACCATTTAACAAGAATTCTCTAAAACATCTATACATCCGAATAACTTGAAATTTGGCATAGTTACTCAGCTTGTGATAGATGCTCATTAAGAACGAATTTTAGGGAAATCTTATCCAAAATGTAATTTTTATATTTATATGGTGGGAAAACGTTTGCCGGGTCAGATAGTTTATTATAAAACTTACCAGAGAAACTGGGCGTTGTGCACGTGCATAGCGAATGTATGATGTTGATGACGAGACCGTGGGTGGCGGCCCGCATGGACACCGTGCCGGAGCACACGAGGAAGGTCACGGTGTGGAACAGGTAGGGCAGGTGCCGCGCCACGTCCAGGCAGTTGTTGAACGAGAGCATCAGCTGCACCAAATATTTAATATAATGGCCCGGTGGCTAACTAAAAATATACTATGATGTTCTTGATGCTTGGTTAGAATAAAAACAAACGTGTGCGTCTTGGGACGTCCAACAGAAGTGATAACTTAAAGTAATCAAGTTGAACTATTTAATATTGAAATTATTTATCTTGAGAAAATTTTGGGTGAATACTTAAAAATTGTATGTATATTAATATGATAATGTAAGGAAAGGTTATTTATTAATAAAACCAAAAATAATTAATTAAATAACTGAAGTTTACAAATTATCAACTTTTCCAAAAACTGTTTTAAAAATATATTAAATTATATTATTCCCTAATGATTCTTTATAAAGGGAAAAAAAACTCATTGTAATAAAATCACAATTCGAATAGATCTAGCCTTGTGGGTTAGAGTGAGAGAGGAGGAGCCTGCCTACCGCTGCCGTATGCGTGAGAGAACGGGAAGCCAGACAGACTGGCGCCGTAACGCGTTACGTAACGAAGCGGCTTACCCTCCCATAAGAAGTTATACAAAAATAAATAAAAATCAAGCATTTATAGATAATCAAACTAAAAAGTAAACAATAATTCTTTACATAAGAATAAAATTACTGACCAGAAAATTAATGTCATTGTTCTAAAGAGCGTGGGCTGCTTAAAATCAACCGTTATAATTTTTCCGAAAATTCCGTTACATACTCGTACATACAGGTCAAGTTAATAATATAAAAAAGTGTGGTAAAAAGTGTTTTTGTATGTGTGTGTGATTCACATACGGCATAAAAGTAGATTACATTTCATATATTATACTTCGGACGCCGAGCAGGAAGAATTTCGATGACCGACCGCGGTCATTGCTCTGTGCGAGCAAAGCGGCATTATATTTACGCGGGAGTGACAGAGACAGATAATAACAGGTCAATGGACGAAATTCTTCCTGCTCGGCGTCCGGAGTATAGTGTATAAAAGCTACGAGCCAGAACAAAGAGATTTATAAATATGTTTGTCCCTTTTTGATATCGCTTTTTCGTTTCATTGAATTTTCACAAATCACAACGGTGCTAAAGAAGTTTGATTAAAAAAAATATTTTCGAGAAAAAACGCAATTTGCAGCCGATACCCAACCACGGGGCAACCCAACCAGTCGGCAGTATATGGGACTCAATAAAAACCCCGTTGTTCGCCTATCTATCGCGTTTGAACCAACGGCTTGATCAATAAACGGAGGTCAAGTCGACGCCGGGCCACCATTTATGTAACGGCGAGTCCCTTTCATGATACCCACTCGGTGAGGTTTTTGATCCTCGTTGCTCTCCTGTGTCAATACGAGATTGACGCACGGAGAATAGCAAACGTGCTCTCAGGGCTCTCACCCTTACGGCGTGTTGTCCCGCTACCTACAGCGACCGGAGGATGTGTCCAGATTTAAGACCGATACCAATAACTTTTACCTACTTATTCTAGACAAGAATCGAACAATATACTTACTAAATATCTCGCGAGTATGGCTATGTCGTCCCACATCATGTGTTGCTCAAGCATAGCGGTTGGCGAATGGCAGGTTTTATCCACAACCTGTATGACAAAAAATTGCCTGTAATATATAATAACCGATAATACATGATAACTGATAACCGCGACTTCGTCCGCGGTGTTTGATATATTAACAAAGTTTGTCATGAGGCAGAGGTAGAAGAGACTTCCTCTCTCCTACGCATGCGCGCTACACCGCTACAGAATATTTCGTTACTACCTGCAACTAAAACGTTAACATATCGAAGAAAGATGTCAAATCGAAACATCAATGTCAATCTGTGACATACGGGAGATCGAGACGCCATGACGTTTCCTGTTTTCAACCAAGCCACCGAGGACACATACACGCCGTGACCTCAAGAAGCCAAAATCCAAGTCTAACGTCCCCAACTATAAAGCGTACACTATTATAGTTAACAAACAGCGCCCGGTGGGCTTTCAAATAAAAAGCGACAGCATGAATACTTGACGCGCGACTATTGTATAGCTATCGAATAGTTTGGATACACGAATGTTGTATTGAAATCGGCAGCAAGAATGTTGACGTTCTATATCATATAGTTAATAAATACTTATATGAATAAATAAATAAAATAAATAAATATATTCTGGACTAGCTTCGCATTAAAGTCAGGCTCTCAACAATCTGTTATCGGAAGATTCTTGAGTACTTTGGTCACATTACCCGAAGATAGCCGGATAACTTGGATAAGCTGATCGTGACAGAGGTGGAAGGAAAGCGACCCCGTGGCCTATCACCTAGCCGCTGGTGTGACCAGGTAACCGCGCTCACTGGACTCCCAATAGCAACCGCTATTCGAGAAGCTGAGGACCAGACGAAGGGAACAGCTTACGAGACAGGCCACGGTTGATTTTCAAAGACATGACCTTCAGTAATGAAGAATTCGACTGAGATATCATATAGTACTTTTTAGTTTACTCGATACGATTACGTATTGAAAACGTTAGTGATTCGTGCTAAGGGTACTGTTTTTTTTATTGCCATATGACAGCCGACAGGCTGACGGCCCGCTTAGAATTTAGCAGTTACCGTCGCCTATGGGTGTTTGCAACGCCAGTGGCATCGCGAACACGCTGCTGTCCCATAAGGGTACAGGAACTTGGGTCACTAATACTGGAACATAACACAAAGTTATTATGGCGGCATACTTAAGACCAAAGGTGGTCGCCATCCAGACGGGCTTGAGGCCCTACCACGTAGCTAGGTTGGGTTGTTTTGTCGCCTTTTACGACAGGCCGACCCCGGCCGCAGAGGTTAGTATTCTTTCTCCGCCCCTGCACGGATAACTGATGTAAGCCATTGACCAAATTGTGGTGAAACACAGGTGTAGGAACTTGTTTTAAAGATGTCCGCGACGGCTTCTGTGTTTCTGTTCTTCTTCGAAAACTATACGAGTATGAATAATGAATGAAAAAATTTTAAATGATGAAGCGAATCCGGCTAGAACAGAAACGAAAAACAAATTGCTGTAATAAATAAAAATTGTAAAATATACTTATGTACATCATTAAATAAAAGTGTATCTTGCAAAGTTTCAAGGACTTTAAGCGCGTGTAAATTTTGAAAGTTGTTTAAATATTATTCAAAAAGTTTTTTGATATGAAACATCTATAGCGGCGGGTCAGATCGACTGTTGGCGTGGCGTGGCGTCGCTACGGTAACCGCCGCCACGGCAAAGAAAGCAAAATGACACTGTTACACACTATCAAGTGATTCAAGGCAGTAAGTTAATTATACCTAGTCAGGTCATAAATTCTGTCACATGTTTAATGTAAAATAATTGTAACAAGTTTATTAATTATGTAACCATTCATATACCAAAATGAACTTAACAAAACATAGATTCTTATGACATTAAAGTTTATTCAAAATGACCTCCGTGATTTTGTATACAAGCCTTCAATCTGCGCGGCCAGTTGTCTATCGCAGCACGAACGAGGTCCATGTCAATATCGGCGGCTGCCTTAATCAAGGATGTCTTGAGTGACTCCAAATTGGGATGAGGCTTTGAGCACGCCTTTTCCTCCAAGTGTTGCCATATCTTATAATCTAACGGATTCAAATCTGGACTGGAGGAGGGCCAGTCTTCGTGCCGGATGAAGTCGATTTCACGCGCCGCCAGCCAGTCTTGTGTGCTCTTCGCTATATGAGCTGGCGCCGAATCTTGTTGGAATACCCAGTGCCTGTTATTGAACATGGTATGAGAAACAGGTTCCACAAGGTTCGTCAGGACTGTATTTTGATACACAACAGCATTCGTTTTTACACCTTTCTCACGAAAATGTACCTCTGTTAAGCCCCAATAAGAAACTCCCAACCATACCATGAGCGAGGATGGAAAATGACCTCGTTGGACACGCGGAATACGGTTGCTCGCTTCTTCACTACTGTGTGCGTACACCTTATCATTTTGTTTGTTGTAGCTCTCTTCTACGGTAAACATTTTTTCATCCGAAAAAAGAATTTCCCGATATTTTTTTCCCGCGTACCGCTTCAACAAAGCGCGGCATCTCTTCAGTCTCAGGTCCATTAGACGAGCATTCAAACGATGTCCTGTTTTTCTTCGATATGCCCGAAGCCCTAAGTCTTCATTTAACACCCTTTTCACCGTGGTTCTGCTTAACCCCATCTGAAGGGCCAACAGTTTCTGCTTACGTTTGGGATTTCTTTGAATTCGTGCCTTCACAGCTTTTATCACTGCTGGAGTCCTAACAGACCGAGGGCGACCACTTCTTGACCTGTCAAATTTTTCAGTATGTTAAAGATTTGAATTGGCGCGTAACCGCAACGATGCAACGCAATAACTGCAACACGGTCTTCTTTAAGCGTCCACTCCATATTTAAAAATGAGTAAAATTCTAAAAGTTATACATTTTTATTTTCATGAACAATTCGAAATTCTAATTCAATAAACTTTTTTGTGGCCAGCATTCTAAAAGAAAAGTTTTTACTGTGTGACAATACTTATGACCTGACTAGGTATTTGTATACCTACACTACCGGCACGCTATGATGGCCGTATTGACGTTTGTCCACTCATGAAGTTTCGTATTAATTAGTAATTACATTTGAAGAAGCAAATTGATGTTCTTTATTGTCAATAGAGACGTGCAGTTAGTCATAAAATTTATCAAATGTATTATTTTAGGACACAAAATTTATTTATTACATTGATTTCTAAACTATATACATATATTAGGGTCCCGCGAACATTTATTTTGAAAACGTTGTGAATAGAACTGTTAAATTAATAAATGAGGATTATGAAAGAGATGTGAACATAGATAATATTTTAGAAAACGAACGTACCTAGTCAGGTCATAAATTCTGTCACATGTTTAATGTAAAATAATTGTAACAAGTTTATTCATTATGTAACCATTCATATACCAAAATGAACTTAACAAAACATAGATTCTTATGACATTAAAGTTTATTCAAAATGACCTCCGTGATTTTGAATACAGGCCTTCAATCTGCGCGGCCAGTCGTCTATCGCAGCACGAACGAGGTCCATGTCAATATCGGCGGCTGCCTTAATCAAGGATGTCTTGAGTGACTCCAAATTGGGATGAGGCTTTGAGCACGCCTTTTCCTCCAAGTGTTGCCATATCTTGTAATCTAACGGATTCAAATCTGGACTGGAGGAGGGCCAGTCTTCGTGCCGGATGAAGTCGATTTCACGCGCCGCCAGCCAGTCTTGTGTGCTCTTCGCTCTATGAGCTGGCGCTGAATCTTGTTGGAATACCCAGTGCCTGTTATTGAACATGGTATGAGAAACAGGTTCCACAAGGTTCGTCAGGACTGTATTTTGATACACAACAGCATTCGTTTTTACACCTTTCTCACAAAAATGTACCTCTGTTAAGCCCCAATAAGAAACTCCCAACCATACCATGAGCGAGGATGGAAAATGACCTCGTTGGACACGCGGAATACGGTTGCTCGCTTCTTCACTACTGTGTGCGTACACCTTATCATTTTGTTTGTTGTAGCTCTCTTCTACGGTAAACATTTTTTCATCCGAAAAAAGAATTTCCCGATATTTTTTTCCCGCGTACCGCTTCAACAAAGCGCGGCATCTCTTCAGTCTCAGGTCCATTAGGCGAGCATTCAAACGATGTCCTGTTTTTCTTCGATATGCCCGAAGCCCTAAGTCTTCATTTAACACCCTTTTTACCGTGATTCTGCTTAACCCCATCTGAAGGGCCAACAGTTTCTGCTTACGTTTGGGATTTCTTTGAATTTGTGCCTTCACAGCTTTTATCACTGCTGGAGTCCTAACAGACCGAGGGCGACCACTTCTTGACCTGTCATCTACACTAGAGTCTTCATTGTATCGTTTGATGGTACGATAAACGAATCTTTTGGTTTTATTCAAATTTTTCAGTATGTTAAAAATTTGAATTGGCACGTAACTGCAACGATGCAACGCAATAACTGCAACACGGTCTTCTTTAAGCGTCCACTCCATATTTAAAAATGAGTAAAATTCTAAAAGTATAATACCTTTTTTATTTTCATGAACAATTCGAAATTCGAATTCAATAAACTTTTTTGTGGCCAGCATTCTAAAAGAAAAGTTTTTACTGTGTGACAATACTTATGACCTGACTATGTATAATTAATGTAGGTGATGATAGCATTGACGACAGTGGAAATAGCAGTATGGACGAATCTGATTAAATATAGCCTTTTGTGGCACCTTTTTTTGGTCTCTTTTTGTATTAATTTATTTCTTATGTGCATATAAAGTATGTATATCCATTTTCATTCCAATATTCAGATCGTTCAAATATATTAAGTAAGCATTTATATTTTTGTTTTATTAAACCTTTTTAATCAGGTACTACTTGCAATAAAAACTTATAGATTTCATTATATTTTTTTTCGAGAATTAATTGACATTTACATCACTATTGTAATATGTCAAAACGGCCATCATAGCGTGCCGCTAGTATAATTAAAGTGTGCATTGTATTTTATCATAGTTTATTAAGTCATCTTTTTCTTGAAAAAAAAAAATCATATTTTATTTTTCATTAAGCCATATTTATTTCCTGTGATAAACTATCATTTTATGCATATTGCATGTACAAAATAATTTCATACAAAATAATCTGGCAAACGTCCCGCGAAGGCGTACAATTTTTTTTTTATTGTTGTGGGAGTGGACAGGCAGACGGCACATTTAATAGTGAGTTATCGTCACATATATTAACACACGTTACATATATTAAGATACTAACGACGTCATGGGCTAATCCATAAATTAATAATCGTATTATAAATGCGAAAGTAACTCTGTCTGTGTATTATGAAATCACGCCTAAACTACTAAACCAATTTAAATGAAATTCGGTACGCAGATAGTCTAGAGCCTGAGAAAGGACATAGGCTAATTTTTAATGCGAAAACATGACTGTAAGGGGTTGAAAGTTTGTAAGGAAATTACGTCATTTTTAAAGCTAGAAGCTTGAAACTTATTTTTTAGGCTTTTGATTAGATATAAATAAAAACAACATTCAATTTGTAAAAATTTTACCCTAAAGGGGGTAAAAATAGGGGATGTAAGTTCTTGTGTGATGAATTCAGCCAAAAAGCTTACGGCCCAGAAACTAAAAATATAAATAAATATACATAGAATCACGGAGTCATCACACTGTGAAACTGAAATTAACGGAAATAAGACACTTGCCAAACACCGCGCGCCATACACAATGAGCGCTGCGCCGCCGCCGCGCCGGGAGGCGTGGCGTGACGCGGCGCGGCGTAGGTTGGGGAATATTCCCTAGTGTGTCTAACTGTCTACCCGAACGAGCAGATACGTGAGGGCAGACGACTGTACGAGACGTATGCACAATAGGAAGTTTTTTTTTGTTTATACGGTTAAAAATAAAATTAGTATGGATAATTAGCCTAAAAAAATTTAAATGCTGCCGAAAGTAATTATTCCACGCGGACGAAGTCGCGGGCACAGCTAGTATAAAATAAACATGAAAAAATAATAAAAATAAGAGTAACAAAAAAACAACTCACAGTGGCCGGAGTGACGGGACCGAGGATATTATTGGGCAGTTTGGATAAAGCCTGTCACAGAGAGATGTGTACATATAAAACGGTGATTGTATTTATTATGAGACATGCAATGTACTAGAACTAGACTAAAGAAAAGGAATAATCTATTTATTTACTTAGTTTATGAAGGTTGAATGTTCAGGATGAATGAAATCTTCTGGATCTTCTTCTGTTACTATTATCCAGACGAAATCGTGAGGAAATAATTGTAATATAGAAATAATTCTTAAGATATGTTTCACAATTTTGCTAGAGGTAGGTAGTGGGGGGGGGGCACGCATGTAGCGTGTAGTCGGTCTTATTCTCTCTCCTGGGAGAATACAGTGAAAATTAAGCAGTGACCGTATCCTCATTATTAAAGCAAAAATGATGCTAAATTTATGGCCGGGGTCGGCATGTCGTAAAAGGCAACAAAACAAGCTTCAAGCCGGTCTGGATGGCGACCACCTTTGGGCAATAAGTATGCCGCCATAATAACCTTGTGTTGTGTTCCGGCATAGGTGACCCAAGTTGGTGTATCCTTATGCGACAGCAGCGTGTGCGCGATGCCACTGGTGTTGCAAACACCTATAGGCGACGGTAACTACTAAATTCTAAGCGCGCCGCCAGCCTGTCTGCTGTTCTACAACAATAGAAAAAAAATTTTCGGGACAGACGTTCCATCTGGTGGCACGTGACCTTTGCAAAACTACAATCGCTGTACGAAACGGTTCTCCAGAACGTTCATGTTGCTTACTCTCAGGATCTGGAATGAGCTTCCGGCTGAGGTTTTCTCAGCGCGGTACGATATGGGGTTCTTCAAACAAGGCGTTATAAAATTTCTTCGAGACCGGCAGCGCGTTGGTAATGCTCTGGTGTTGCAGACGTCCATAGGCGGCGGTGACCACCTGCCAGGGTGGGCCGTTTGCCTGTCTGCTGAATTCTCGCTATAAAAAAAAGCGCCTATGGCGACATTTATGATAAGCGCACAAACTGACCCTGCACATCCTGCCGATGACTTTCTTCGAGACCAGCTGCACATTGGCGGACGCCAGCGCCACTGCCGTGTCGGCCATTATCTCTATCATAGGCGATCCGAGACCTAATTAAAAAAAAATCAACTAATCCCGATACGTGGTGGTCAAGTGTATTGAGGTCAACTTAATGTATATAGTTTTTTTTTCGTTTAATATACATATAACTATAGTAACACTGCACTCATCTTTGTGCTGCTCTCCTCCTGGCGCATATGACGAATGACAGAAAGCCGCATTTTTTTTTAAATTCGAACTATACATTTTTTTTTATTATATACTGACGGCAAATGACTTGCAATAACAAATCTTCTGTCTCACTCATTCTTTTACATCTATTCACCTTATTTTCATTGCATCTTTTTATATACCATATTCACGAATGTATAATCCACGCACTTTCCGTGCATGCTACGTGGTAGGGCCTCAAGCCCGTCTGGATGGCGACGATCTTTGGTCTTAAGTATACATTCATAATAACTTTGTATTGTGTTCCGGCATTAGTGACCCTAGTTTCTATATACCCTTATGGGACAGCAGCGTGTTCGCGATGCCACTGGCGTTGCAAACACCCATTGGCGATGGTAACTGCTAAATTCAAAGCGGGACGTCAACCTATCTGCTGTCCTACAGCTATAAAAAAAACCCTTTGCACGCACGTTCACGTATATCGCACTCTTTCATCACTATTTAGTCAGAGAGAGTGCGATATAACCATAGTTGCCTTGAACACACCTGTCATGTTGAAATCATATATGTATATGGGGTATACGCGCAATACCGTGCAGACGAATACAATCATTGACGTGCCGCTGGATTTGTGGCCCTAGGGCAGCAGGTCGGCAACAATAGATAATGCCTCATAGAAATTTATTCAAAGAGCCATTTTTCTTAACATATCATACTCTGCTTTAGTAGGAGACATTACGAAAATAATTATAGATAATAAGTATAATTTCGTGCGTGGAATATACATTTCGCGGAAGAGCCGCAGCCGAGGAGTCAAAGCGTGCCGGCGCAAGTTGCCGAACACTGCTCTAAACTACAAAATCTGACCTGAGTTCACGCTCCGCTGTATAAAGCTGTCAAGCACCATGTCGATCAGCTCCGGCACCTGGCCTATCGAGCCCCATATCTTGGCCTGCACTGACGGATACATCTCCGTCTCCTCAATGGTGAGGGTTATGAGCTTCTCCAGTATTTGACCGACTTGCTTCTGACGACGGGACTCGTCTGACGGCTTGCAGAATCTGGTGTTGATAAAATGCAAGAGAACATTAGAAACCCATTTTTTTTAAATCCATAAGTATGGAGTGTAGAAGTAAGGAGTATTTAATATGGAGGAGAAGTTGAAAAAGTGCGCGTTATATATGACATGGCATGTTGAGAGAATGAATGAGGAACGATTGACGAAAAAAGTGTATAAGGCGAGTGTAATTGGAAGTGTTGGAAGGGGTAGACCTAGGCGGACGTTTCGAGACCAGATCAGGGACATCTTGAAAAAAGGCCAGGTCAAGAGTACCCTAAACCGAAGGGCATGTATGAAGGGAATAATGAAAGTGGACGAAGCGAAACAAGTATGTAAGGATCGTAACAAGTGGAAAGAAGTGGTCTCTGCCTACCCCTACGGGAAAGAGTCGTGATTATATGTATGTATGTATGTATAGTAAAAAGTATATCTTTCTCTTTCTTTCTCTCTCTCTCTATTTCTTGCTCTCTCTCTCTCTCTCTTTCTTTCTTTTTCTCTATTTAACATTTCCATTCAATTACGTTCTCTTACCTGACCAAGTTCGCCAGCCACGGAGTCATGTACTCTAGACATAAATGCTTCAACTCGATCGTAGACCCTCTAAAGCCCTGGAAAAATACAAATTGGTTATTCAATTGACAACGTTTAAGCAGATACTGAGTGTTCGGTGCTTGCATAAGGGTATTTGAAATCCCGCCACCTGATTTTTGTTATCTACCCTCACTCTCGGTGAGGTAATAATGGTGAAAGCGAGGGTGAGACGAAAAAGTGTGTCTTCTTGTGTCAACGTTTGACAAAGGATGACGCCTTTGCACCGTGTGCGATATTTATATATATATACTAACGAAATAACTGGACGGGACGGTCGACGTTCGACCTCCCTGGTTACTCTAATTGGCCGTGCCATTAAATCTGTGTTCAGTGTTGTGCTATAGCTGGTGCCGTGCAACAGTTCCTCAGCGACCTGAACCGAACCGGGAAGGGGTGGAATCAAGGCCAGTGCGAATTTCTTTGCCCGTTGCAAGACATCGCGTCTCTCTAGCCTCTCTCATACAGTCCACTGCTCTCGCAATCCGCAATCCTTCTTATTCCCGTACGGTGCAATCTTGGTCCGTGACCGGCATCGTACACTGAGTAAGAATACTGACCCCTGTGGCCGAAGTCGCCCTGTCGTAAAAGGCGACAGAACAACCTCTAGGTACCCCTCTTTCTGTAAGTATGCCGCAATAATAACCTTGTGTTGTGTTCCTGCATTAATGACCCAGGTTTCAGTACTCCTATGCGGACAGCAGCGTGTTAGCGGTGCCCCTGGCATCGCAAACATCTATAGCCGATAATAATTACTTCATCAAGGAGAGACTTACAACAAGAGACTAACCTGAATACATTCTTCGAGGAACTCCAGGGTCAGGTGTGGTTCATTGTGTGCCAGCTTCTCGCTCACGGATTTTATGAAGATCGTATTATTCGAGGGTATACATAGCCCTGGAAGGTAGACGGTAGTCAGCAACTTTGAGGTGGAAACGCTTGGTGATCGCCCCACTTGGAGCTCATGAGGGATAGGGCATGCACCCCCACAGTTGACAGGGTAAGTCGTTTGTCGAATGAAATCAGTTCAGTATTCCCCTACTTACAGAAACCCAGGTGGAGGGATACGCTTCCGCGTTCGCTTCCAGGTAATGCGGTCCGCCCGGATAGGATGAGTGATGATACATACATACATATAATCACGCCTCTTTCCCGTAGGGGTAGGCAGAGACCACTTGGCGAAGGAGAAGCTCTTGATGAAACCTGCATATCAAGGTCACAGTCGTGCGATTTGACACCGTTAGACTTTTTTGTGGGGTTTCCTTAAGTCGCAGGTGTATGTCCTCAATGCCAACGTAACCCATGCCATCGACCCATATCAAATTCAGCCTGATTTTATGCGCCAGTCATGGAAAATTGGACATTTCGCATGCGCTCCACCCAGAGAAGCCGTGGTGAACATTTGAATGATGTTTTATTCTACTAAACTACCGGCACGCTATGATGGCCGTTTTGACGTTTGTCCACTCATGAAGTTTCGTATTAATTAGTAATTAAATTTGAAGGAGCAAATTGCTGTTCTTTACTGTCAATAGCGAAGTGCAGTTATTGACAATAAAGAAGCTGTTCTTTAATTTGCTCCTTCAAATGTAATTACTAATTAATAATACGAAACTTCATGAGTGGGGACAAACTTTCAAAACGGCCATCATAGCATGCCGGTAGTATAGTGAGGCTGAAAGATCGTAGAATAAATGGTGTGGCTTACATCTAGAAAGATGGTAGCCGCGGTACGAGAAACAAAGGTAGTGCAAGTTTGAATAATTAACGTAGAAAGGAAAGAAGACGGAAATACCCAGCAAGACAGAAAGAGCGGCTCACTGGAGGTTCTCCAATCTCCTACTGTTTGCTGCTAACTGCTTGGAGTCTAAACCTTTATAACTAGCGGTTCAATAATAACATACATATAAAAACTCGTGCGTGGGTCTCACTAAGCAGGGGCGGCGCCGCGGTGGTTGAGTACTTTTATTCGAAACTACCGTCAGGCGCCGCAGCATCTAAACTAACTTGCGGGTAGGTAAGGAAAAAAGGATAGGATGAGGCGCCTAACCATTTACTCATTTCGCGATGAAGACACTCACTAATAATTTACTCGCGGATTTTACGGAAATCCTATCCAAAATGTTTTTTTTAATGGTAAAACGTTTGCCGGTTCATCTAGTCTAACACACACGGCACATTGCCACTTCAGCTTGCTGATTCCAGAAGCGATGTCATGGATTTTGGTTCTCTGACAGATCATTACGTATGCAATTAGAGACAAACCTAGCATCGCCATCAATAGATCGCTGATCGACATCAAATACACCACCGAGGGCTTAGCCATAATACTCTTTTTTTTTAATGTTGTAGGACAGCAGACAGGCTGACGACGGCCCGCTTAGAATTTAGCAGTTACCGTCGCCTATGGGTGTTTGCAACGCCAGTGGCATTGCAAACACGCTGCTGTCCCATAAGGGTACAGGAACTTGAGTCACTAATGCCGGAACACAACACAAGGTTATTATGGCGGCATACTTAAGACCAAAGATGGTCGCCATCCAGACGGGCTTGGGGCCCTACCACGTAGCTAGGGTGGGTTGTTTTGTCGCCTTTTACGACAGGCCGACCCCAGCCGCAGAGGTCAGTATTCTTTCTACGCCTTTGCACGTATAAAAATTCTATTTTTACTCGCTGTCATCACGCTTCAAGTCAAACGACACGAACATTTGGGCGAACATTTAATATATATTAGACGAACACGCAACTCACCAGATGTCTCCAGCAGTTGTCCTTCGATTTTAAGATGGAAGGTAGCAGTGAGAGCACATAGCTGATTATATGCGGCCGTACGCAAGTTCGGCTCACTCGAACCCAGATTTAAAAGAGCCATGTTTAGAAGGGTGCCGGGAACATCTTTGGGCCTTATTTTCTGGTGGACCGTAACCGAGTCCTAGAAGAAAGACACGTTATCAATCAGTTACCATCATTGAAGCTTAATAAAGTCATAGTTCTTTTGGTGCGTTTGAAAAAAATATGAGGGTAAAATCATTACATAATGATAATACATCATCAACATAATGAAGTTAGCTGATAACTGTCTTAAGGTTCCGTGAAAACTCGTAACTATATTCGTAGCAGTTACTCCTATATACATAAATCTATATACAACACGTATTCTATATCAGTGAAAATAAAAGATTTTTTTTCATAAGTATATGTAATGTTCTTGACAGAGTATATATTAGTGCTGTACTCTTAAAACCATAAACTATTAGTACTATAACCATAGACTAACTATGGTTAAATCGATTATCATCGAATAACATGTAACGTACGTTCGCGATGCCACTGGCATTGCAAACACCCATAGGCGACGGTAACAAAAAAATACATATTTCACATAAATACCCAGACTCGGAACGGATATGAAACCTGTAAACAAGCCACAACTTACCGGTTGACTCAGCTCCCATCTATTCCTGATATGTATGATGGACTGAACTATGTTATCGCAGTCGTTGTGAATGAAGCTGAGAGGCGTCGCTTCATTTATTATAGACAACGAGAATTGATTATCATCTACTAGACAGACCTAAAAAAAAACAAGATAATGAAAATCAGTCACATATTGATTCACAAAGTCTTCCCTGCGTGAGGAAGATGCTGGGGCTCATCACCCTCCGGCTTTGAGAGCCTTGCAAACGCGGACCGACACCTATCGGGGCCGCAGCCTGGGTAACCTACAGTGGCGTAGCGAGCTTATCTCGCGGCCGGGGCACAATAACTTTTTAGCGAATACCTTTGTCTATACAAATAAAATTGGAGGGTCTGTTTGTAATATTAAAATAACCGCTTTGTACTAAGTGCATTCGGACGTATACACGGTACATATACCAAAACAACATTTTTTTAAATTTTTGTCTGTCTGTCGGTCTGTCTGTCTGTTTGTTCCGGCTAATCTATGAAATGGCTGCACCGATTTTGACGGGAATTTCACTGGCAGATAGCTGATGTAACAAGGAGTAACTTAGGCCATTTTTATTTTAGAAAAAAAAAATAGTTTTTGTTAAAAATAATAAGTTTCGGAAATTTTATAAACCAATTTAAGTTGACCTCAGATTTATATCATCAATCATATGAAATAGGGTTCAGCTTAGACTGGACTGTGTAGGTTGAATTTACAATTTAAGTTAACCTCAGACTTATGTCATCAATCATATGAAATAGGATTTAGCTTAGGCTGGACTTTGTAGGTTCGAACGTACATATTCCGGAGGCGCATGGCGTAACAGTTGCATTTTATAATACTGACTGTTTGCATATTTCATTTATATTTTAGGATTTATAGGGTTTGTAATGGAAAATAAACTATAAGATATATCTAAAAAATTCTGACCAAAGTCACTATTCCACGCGGACGGAGTCGCGGCCACAGCTAGTTTTATACAAAAGGGCCTTATAAACTAACATTCATAACATACATTCAAGGTAATAGTAAACCAACGCTAGCTAAAAGCCGATAAATAGAATAGCGGTGGATAAAGTGTTATATATTTTTAATATTTATACAATGTAGGGTATAACTCGTTCTCTGAATTTGTAACCACGATAACAACCAAGTAACACGACGTGCGTTAATAAATAATTATTTTAACCATTATTTCATCAGTTTATTATTAGTAATTGTTCAAAACCGCATCAATTCATTACACACTTCTTAAATGAAAGAGAGGGAAGAAAGATTTTATTTGAGACACCGCATTTAATTTACACGCTTATACATTAAGCTTTCGAAGTCCGAGATTCATTATTCGGAAACTTTTTCTTGCGATTATTTCGTCACAATAAAACATATATTTTCAAAACGCGAAAACTATTAACGAAATTCTCGAATTCATAGAAAAAAAAAATTACAATACCCATACACCATGTAAGGAACCCTAACAAACTCATTTGGGTTCCTATAACTTTAGCAGTTCAAGTAATCTTTACAAACACGGGTCTTTCAATTATCTCCGCGAGTAATGTCAAAAACTAATGTCACAATTTTATAAACGCCAAAAGATAAAAGAAACAACTAACAGATGGCGCTGTTCTCATATTACCTCATCGATTTCCGATGCGTAGTAGACGTCGTTCAGTAAAACGGGCAGTCCCAACACTTTTGTCTTCTCCACGGATGTTATTTGTAGGGCAGTCGGTCCAACCTATAGATAGAAATAAGTATAGAGATTTTACACACCATCTAGTCCCACAGTAAGGGTATTCGCACATTACACCTACTCAACGCCGACTCAACTCCAACTCAACTCACAGTATGGCATTGAAATGTAAGCTCTATGTTATGTTAATTAAGAGTGAATTTGTCAACTTGTAAGTTAAAAGTCGTATACATTGACCTTTGACTTTTACGAGCTTACATTTCAATGCCATACTGTGAGTTGAGTTGGAGTTGAGTCGGCGTTGAGTCGGTGTAATGTGCGAATACCTTAAGTAGTACAGCACTTGTGTTATGAATACTAGACAACTGATATACTACTATTATACTTTTGGAAATAAATACATATTATACACGAACACACAAGCGAAACAAGTATGTAAGGATCGTAGCAAGTGGAAAGAAGTGGTCTCTGCCTACCCCTACGGGAAAGAAGCGTGATTATATGTATGTATATACACAGAAGCGGAACGCGAATGGAACTAGTGTTGAGTATGACATTCACGAGCCGCGACAAATGTCCCGTACAACGTCTATTTGTCATGAGTCGGTATAATATTTAAAAATGAACCGGCTCAAAAATTTTGACGCGATACTACTCATTGTAAGAGGGAGGACGGAACGAGGCTTATGCTCTTACAATAGTACAATAACGCGTCCACGGACATTCACATGACAAAGAGGGACAACATTACATGTCACAAGTACGACTGCTAGCTTCTACACGTAAATGAGGTGACCGAGGCCGATCGCGCCCGATTTTTAACGAACATTTTCGACCTAAAAGTTTTATTTGATACGTACTACAGTTGCACACATAAATATTTTGAAAGAAGAAAGAATTTTTTTTTTTTGAAGAAAGAATTTTTTATTTAGGACATTAATTTAAACACATATGTAATAAATACAGTGGCTTCATATATACTCGTACGTCCTAAATTGGACCTAGCTCAGCATGTGCTGATTTCATAAAAGTTAAAATCAGCGCTGGTCTTCCGCTAGGACCACGGAGTAATGCCATGGACAGACGAGAAACATTAACGTAAGTATATAAAAATATCAATAAAAACAAAACAAAAATTACGCTTAAAAACACATAACCACACAAAAAATAACTTTAAACTGGTATACTTACAGAAACTATCGATTTTAACAACAAAAACAAGTGAAAGGATAATTGTTTAAGTACAAAATATTTAAATTATAAGAACTTAAATTTAACTTTAATTTAACAGTATAAGCACAAAGTACATAATATAAGTATAAGTATAACAAAACCATATGAAACAACAGAGTAAAACATAAATAACTAAACATTATGAACAATCATATTTGAGATATGTATTTCTTGAAACAGAGTTACTTTTAATATATTATTTTCGGCAAGTTTAAATAACAATGTATTATAACATGCATCTAAACTAGTTATATAAAAAAAAAATTATAATATCAAAGTCAAACCAGGAGTAAAGCACTAATAGGAGATTTTTATTTACATATAATTACGAGTTTAAATTGCACAAATAGGTTTTTTTTTTTTTTTTCTTAAAGCTAAGGCTGTCATCGTCTCAGACGACTAACGACAGCGACACCGGGCGGAAAAGGCATTCCGACCCCGTGGGAGCGGGGTCGATCAGCCGTGGCAGCGTGCTCGGGGCGCGTCTCCTGTGAGGCGCGCTCCCGGCTCGAACGCTGCATGGGGAATATACGAAGGGCAGCCACGAATGGCAAGAATACTATTAATTGGGGACTATCGACTTCACCGGTGAAGCCGATCCTATTCTAATCTACTACCGTTTCGGAGTGCTTATAGCTGGGGGAGAAGAAACGGCGAAAGAAACTCCCCCGCAACACATCTATTCTACGTGTATTTCTGTAATGTGTGGTTGTGTATGGCTACAGGCTATGGGGGGCGGAAGGCGTCCCTAAACCTATTGCGTCGGGCTGGTCCATGCCGGACTGGGGGGGATTGCGTCCGCGAGAGCATTCGCTTCAGCGTCCTAGAGATGGGGTCGCGTCTATCCGTGAGCACATTTCGCGGTCGGCGACGCGCGGGGGGTGCTCGGCGGTTGGGCGTGTAGTTGACTGTCTCCACCACCAGTGGATTGGGATGGTGGGGAGCGAGACCGAAGAAGGATCGCGAGAGGGATACCATGTACTCCTTCACGGGAAGGAGCTCCAGGTCGCGGTGTAGGTCCGCGTTGCGCATGTAACGTGGCGCTTGGACTGCCATGCGCAAGAACTTATTCTGCAGCCGCTGCATCGAAGTGATGTAGCATTTGCCGGCATGGGCGAAGACTACGCTCGAGTACGTCATGATCGGTCGGATGCAGGTTTTGTAAAGTGTCACCTTATTTCTAAGGGACATCTTACTCTTCCCGCATATCATTGGGTAGAGGCGACCGAGCACAAAGTGTGCTCTGTTCCTTACCGTCCTGATGTGTTTACTGAAGTACAGGCCTCTATCTAGAGTGACTCCTAGATATTTGACCTCATCAACCCAGGGGATGACGCGGTCAAATAGCTGTATGGGGAAGAGAGAGTGCCGACTCGTGCGAGTGGGCCGACTCTCGTTTTGAGTGCGGGGGCCGCGAGCGAACATGATCGCTGCGCTCTTGTCCGGATTCAACTCGATCCACCAAGTGCGGAACCAGTTGCCCAGCGTCTCAACCGCCGTGTTGAGACGACTGCAGATCCGATATTGATTGATATCGGATGTGAAGAGGGCGGTATCATCTGCGTATAAGACGAGATGTACCTGTGGGGTACGGGGCATGTCGCTGGTGTACAGCGTGAAAAGTAGGGGGGACAGAGCCGAGCCCTGGGGGACTCCGGCTCTGATGGGCTGGAGAGATGAGCGCGTGCCCTCCACTCTGAAGCGGAAGCTCCGATCAAGGAGAAAGTCTCGTAAGATGAGCACGAGTCTATCCGGCACTCCTAGTTTGTACAGCTTGTAAATCAAGCCGTTGTGCCAGACCTTGTCGAAGGCTTTCGCCACATCGAAGAAGACAGCACCCGTCTTCCAGGGTTTGGGGGCGCGAGTGAAGTTCGCGAGCACGTGTTCCGTGATGCGGAGCACTTGCTGGGGGCACGAGTGTCGGGCTCGAAAGCCGAACTGCTCGTCGGGGATCAGCTTATTTTCATAAGCGAAGTCTCTGAGTCTGCTCAAGAGGAGGCGTTCGTACAGCTTGCCCAGCGCGCTGAGCAAGCTGATCGGACGGTAGCTGCTAGGTTTCGCAGCGGGCTTTCCTGGTTTCCGGATGCCGATGACGTCGGCTTCCTTCCAGGCGGAGGGAAAGGAGCAGTTATCTATGGCGGCATTGAAGATGAACAAATAGGAGTTTTTTTTACTTATAATTATAATTATGAATTAAAAATTATGACGTTCAATCATTGCGTTCCCTGAAGATGCATACTAACTCGTTTTCGGAGCGTATTACAAAAGCCTCTTTTCCGTCACCCTGCCGCGCAAAAACACATCCTTTCCTCGTCCAAACGTAGCGCCAGTTATGTTTCCTGCATTCCTCACGTACCAGATTAAATAGTTGGCGGTTAGACCGAGTAAGTCTCTCATTGAAATAAAAGCGTCGAGGTTGTCCAGCTAATCCCAAGTCGGATGTGTTTAAATAGCGACGCAAGCGGGCTGCCCGCAACAAATCGTCACGCAGGTGACGACGTGCAAGCCGCACGACAATGCGTCGAGGACGTTCCTGCACTAGTTTCGAACTCGCGGCATTATTATCACTAATTTTTCCAATTCTCTCCGCGAAGACAATATCTCGCTCTTCAATAGTGATTCCTAACACAGCCGACAGGACAGTGACGGTCTGGCACAGACTTTCTCCCATATTTTCGGGAAGACAATCAATGTTGAAATCGCATGACAGCGCTTCCTGGTCACGCTTTTCTAATTTAGCCTTAAGGTAAGTTATAGTACTTTCTAGTTCTACATTATTCCTTGACTCCACCTCCTCCACTCGTTGCTCAAGCGTTTCAAGTCTACTTTCTATGGCAGTCAACCTTTGCCCAACTCCAGCCATAGAATTACGAAATTCGGCCATCTCGTTGCGAAACTCACGCAGTTCCTGCATGTAGATCGCGAAGTCACGTCGCATTTTGTTTTTGTAATCGACGTTATGTTTCTAGACAATTTGAAATATCTGTAATTTTGCTTTTATTTAATAAATTTCAATCCTTTTGTTATTAAAGTTGAATATTATCATAAGTATATTATTTGGTTTAATTTAGTTACAAAGGTTAAAGGTAATAATCAATAGCAAAGCGGCAGTATTATTATAGTATTATTTATATTTTATATTAATTTTTAAAATAATTAATTAAAATATTTTGTATGTATTATTTATATTTTAAATATTATGTATATTTTACACTATGTAGTACATAGGTACAAATTGTGAAAAACGGTACAACCGAGGGAATAACGGCCATCGCTTCAAATGTACTGTTGCGGTACAAATGTAATGCTGCGGCTCAAATGTCATGCTGCAGTACAAATGTACTGTCACAGTACAAAATGTCTCGGCTCATTTGAAGTGGTACATTGTACTACTTCATTTCAAAATGACATGTTACTCTTACAAACTCATTTTATAATCGTGTCCTACCCAATACATAATTGGAACCGACATGAAATGAAATGAAATGAAAAAATTCTTTATTTTCTCCCAAAATATTACAAGACAGTACATACATATAAAAGTGCAATAGGTCGAAAGTGTGTAATAAAAGTACTATCAGTAGCTCAGTGAAATAGAGGGAGACAGGAGTCCAAACTGAGCAGAAGCCCGTCCTATGGATCTCCTGGCCTCTTCTCTCTTACCGTTGACATAAGGAGAAATTATGAAAATGTGGGGGTGCGCGCGTACATGGATGTGTGTGTGTGTGTGTGTGTGTGTGTGTGTGTGTGTGTGTGTGTGTGTGTGTGTGTGTGTGTGTGTGTGTGTGTGTGTGTGTGTGTGTGTGTGTGTGTGTGTGTTTGTAGGGGTGGGAGCACGCACGTGCGTTTATGTTCGTGTGTAAGGATTTGTGCTATAAATAAATAAATAAAGTAAGCAAAATGCGTTACATGGTAGAGTTAACTTATTACAGATTGTAACAACATACAATATTAGTAAGTTTACTACTTAGTTATTCAACTTTAAAGTATTTAATAACATGGGGAGCAAAGTGAGCCATCTCCAAGGATTGACCAACGACTTCCTTCGTGTTCCAAAGTTTATTGGAGTTATTACCATTTGGATCGAAGCCCGTACCGGCAACCACAACTAGCGACTTACCTTTAATCACAAAGATATTCAACAGCAACTAAAGTAATAAATGGTATATTTATACAGTTTAATATATTAAATGTATGTGTATGTGTGTGTGTGCGTGTGCGTATGTGTGTGCGTGTGTGTCAGTATAAGGTAGCATTTGTAGAAAAAAACCATGAAGATATAGAGGTCCATTTAAAAGGACCCTCAAGAGCCCGAAATACACTATGACTAATACTTTCTGTTTTATTTTTATTGCTATGACAGCAGACAGGCTGACGGCCCACTTAAAATTTAGCAGTTACCGTCGCCTGTAGGATGTTTGCAACGCCAGTCGCATCGCGAACATGCTACTGTCCCATAAGGGTACAGGAACTTGGGTCACTAATGTTATTATGGCGGCATACTTAGGACCAAAAGTGGTCGCCATCCAGACGGGCTTAGGGCCATACCACGTAGCTAGGGTTGTTTTGTCGCCTTTTACAATAGGCCGACCCCGGCCACAGAGTTTAGTATTCTTTCTCCGCCCTTGCACGGATAGTCTGGTTCCGATACTGACCTTGATAGCAACTTTGGTGTCCTTATGAGAGAGTTTCAAAGCGTTATTGAACACTTTCAGGTCTTCCTCAAGGGCCAGGGTAGCCCCGGGCAACTTCTGCTGCTCGACTTCCACGTAATCACTGAGACGGCTGTGGTTGTCTATGAACACTAATTTACGGTTGCCCTGAAGAAAAAACGTGTGTGTGTACTCATGTACGCATTACATAGGATCAAATAATTCTTATTAGGACAACATTATCTTTTTGTGGGTCGACACTGTTTATTGTAATGTGAGGTGGGCATTGAAAACTTTTTTTTTTATTGCGTAGGACAGCAGACAGGCTGACAGCCCGCTTAGAATTTAGCAGTTACCGTCGCCTATAGGTGTTTGCAACGCCAGTGGCATCGCGAACACGCTGCTGTCCCATAAGGGTACAGGAACTTGGGTCACTAATGCCGGAACACAACACAAGGTTATTATGGCGGCATACTTAAGACCAAAGGTGAAAGAAAGAAAGAAGAAAGAATTTTTTATTTAGGACATTAATTTAAACATATATGTAATAAATACAGTGGCTTCATATATACTCGTACGTCCTAAACTGGACCTAGCTCAGCATGTGCTGATTTCATAAAAGTTAAAACCAGCGCTGGTCTTGCGCTAGGTCCACGGAGTAATGCCATGGACAGACGAGAAACATTAACGTAAGTATATAATAATAACAATAAAAACAAAACAAAAAGTACGCTTAAAGACACATAACCACACAAAAAATAACTATATACTGGTATACTTACAGAAACTAACGATTTTAACAACAAAAACAAGTGAAAGGATAATTGTTTAAGTACAAAATATTTAAATTATAAGAACTTAAATTTAACTTTAATTTAACAGTATAAGTATAACAAAACCATATGAAACAACAGAGTAAAACAGGTGGTCGCCATCCAGACGGGCTTGAGGCCCTACCACGTAGCTAGGTTGGGTTGTTTTGTCGCCTTTTACGACAGGCCGACCCCGGCCACAGAGGTTAGTATTCTTTCTCCGCCCCTGCACGGCTAAAAACTAGCGCTGTGTCGATATCTCGACTCAGCATAATTCTGACTGCCAAACCTCGTTGGCTAGAAAATTGGCGCTTTAATAATTATTATTGTACATTGTTTAATAACAATACGAGACGATAATTCGTTATTTATATTTATGTCTTAGTCTATTATATTGAAAATGCACATGGAAAAGGCAAGGGCAGAATCGCATTTAATGGCGAACCCTAGGGGAGGCCTATGCTGGACAGCAAGACAATCATCACGTACCGGTGTCAAACAATTAATGGATTAAATTAGGAATAATGTAACTATATTGTAAGATTGTTAAATAAAGACTATTATATTGAAAATTTGTTGTTTTTTGTATATTTTCTATGCGTCTTTTTGCCAATAAAATTTTTCTTTCTTTCTATCTTTCATTTGTAAAGTTATACTCCTTTGGCGTAACATAGCATGGCTAAAGATTTCATCCCGTATGTCACGACTCTTTGTACAAAGAATTGTAGCTGCACTATCTTCTTTATCTTCCGTCTCGCTCACACAGTTATAGTTACTTGTATAATGTATCGTGTTAGCTTAGCATATATAGTATTGTTTCGTTATAACATAGCATCTATGCACGTACCATTTCTGTAAATATATACAGCGCATTTTGTCAATAAATCATGGAATCCTGGAACTAAGTTTTATTACGAACAACACAACAAAGAAAACCCTCCGAAGAAGAACTCTGCCTCAACAATAAATCTATTGGAGGCCAGGAACCCCTGCACCTCCAAAGAATGATAAATTAGTAAAATAAAAAAAATACATACCGTCATACAATTAACCTCAAATTTATAAATGTACTTTTTAAGGTAAAAGCCACTTTCGTCAGGAATTTTTACAATGGCCTATCATTCATCACCATATATAATTTAAAATCACATACGCACAAGTATATTTATAAATAAAAATATATCTCAAGTCAACCTCACCTGCAAGTCGGCACACCTTGCTGTATAACGGACGAGGCTCTGACGACGGCTTTCCTTTGGGGGGGGGGGGGGGGGGGTAAGACGGCAATCGCCCCCGTAAAAGCCAACACCAGCCAAATCAAATGGACAGGACACGAATGCGAGATCATACAAGGGCTAGGGCGCCGCCGCATAACGGCGCGCAAGAGCTTCAGCTTCGCCCGGCTCTTGTGAGAAGTGGACAAGGGCTACCGTTTCATTAGCGGACCCCGGGCGCCGAACCGAGAGTTTGGGCTGCAACCGGGATTCAACGCTAAGATGATGATGATGATATAATATAAAACACGTGTTGTAGATTTATGAATATTTGAGTAACTACTGTGAACATAGTTACAAGTTTTCACGGAAAATTGACAGCTAACTTCATCATGTAACGCACCGTAAAAATTTTGTCAATCGCTTCAAAATAAGTATAACAATTACCCGCAACTCCCCTAAGATGGCTTCATGGAACTTGGTGTACTCGCGAACCCAACCGTTGCAGTTGTAAATATAGCACGCGTGTATGTTCGTATACGCCACATCCGGCAGCACAGTGAACCACTTCTGAAGGAAGTCCGTTCTGAAAAGTCATTTCATACAATTTAATTCACGCAACGCCTTACATACGGCGTATGTATGTATAATACGTATACATATCGACGCTTGAAAGGCAACCTTTGCTAACGATTTATTATTTCTATACAAAAATGGATGTTGAAAAATTAATTGAATGTGTTCATGCTCATGTATGTTTATGTAATTCTTCAAAACAATCTTGTGTCATTTTAAAATAGTCATAAAACTTATATTCATGGGATAATAGTTCGTGGCATAGCCTATGATACCCCCCATATTTACAACGTTTTTGATTAATTTCATGTACCCATTTTCGTTTACGCTTTTTTTAGCTAGGGCAAATAATAGAGCGTTTACACGTCTGAATCACTCGACATCTTTTTTAAAAATGCTTGTTGCCACACGCTCGGCGTGATCGCGCCGGCAGTGTGACCGCTGTCGCCAAGCCAGCGTCGCGTCACCGTCCCGTCCCGCCACGCCACGCTGGCTGTCTGACCAGACCTTAAGAGACGTTGAGTGAACTTTCCAGGAAAGTGATTTGAAGTTCAAATATTTACGTAAAAAATATTATAACTCACCTAATTGTTGAATTCAAATGATCCAACAGAAAATAAACAATTATTTAATCCAACAGTTAGTAAGTTATAATATTTTTTACGTAAATATTTGAACTTCAAATCACTTTCCTTGAAAGTTCACTCAACATCGCTTAGTAAAGGTTGCCTTTCAAGTGTCGATATATAAAAGTGTATAGATTTTCTCCGTGAAGGGGCGGATCCCTGCGGTTAGGGGGCCAAAACAACCCCACCTAGGGCTTCAAGTACATCTGGATGGCAAACACCCGTAGTCTATAAGTATGCCGCCATAATAGCCTTGTGTTGTTTCGGCATAATTTCTAAGCCAGTGGTCGGCAAGCTCTCTGACTCCTCGTTTGCGGCTTTTCCGCGGTTATTTATTCCAGGCACCGAATATTACTTTATCTATAATCATTTACGTAATAACGACTTCTACTAAAGCAAAGCATATGTTAAATAAATGACTCTGAAAAAATTTAATTTGTGTATTATCTATGTGTTTTTTGAAGTGAAAACTTCTTTAGCGGCGTTTTGCACTTTTTTGTGATGGGTAAAAAATGTTAAACTCGCGTCAGGTCACGTGTCCTGATCGAAAATTCGTAAGATTCGTAAGACGGAGTTTTGCTCCAGTAATACGAACCTTATTAATAATGACTAAGGTTTATTTTATAATGTAACTTTTAAATGATTGCATTGCATTACTTATACATATCTATTCGAATTGCGACTTTATTACAATGAAATACAGTTGAGTTTTTTGAAGTGAAAACTTCTTTAGGCGCGTTGAGCACTTTTTGGGTGAACAAATTTTGGTTTGTAAAGAAGTGTTAATGATCAATTTAAACTTTAATGCTTGATCATAAACAATTTTTTATAAACCGAAAATAATCTAATAGCTCGACGATACAATTCTCAAGTTATTTAGTTTTCATTTTATCGGCAGTCCCCAAAGACTGCCCCACATGTTTTTTTTTTGATGACAGGGTTGCCAACCTGTTTCCTACGCGGACAGCAGCGTGATAGCAGTCACAAATATCCATAAGGGACGCTGACCTGCTTATTATTAGGTGAGCCGTCAGCCCGTCTATTGGTCCAGAGCAATAAAATACCTGAATCTATTATCCGAGTTGGTATGGGTGAAGTCCACTATCAGTTCGAACGGCTGCTGGCAGAACGGCTTCAGGGTCAGGATCACGTGGTATATAAGGAGATCTGCATTCACCTCGCCGATTCTTAAGTAATTAAAACTAATATTATAATATTTATAGTGATTTAAATAAATCAATATCTATAAAACTATATCATACTAGATAATTTGCGCACGCGCAGAGAGAGAGGGAGCTAGAGAAGATAAAAAGTGGAAGAGAGGGGGGGAGAGGTTGCGCGACGTGAGAGGGTGAGTAAAAGAAAATGGAAAAAAAAATAATGAAAGGAAGGTTGGTAAATAAAGAAAGGGGAGTGGGAGGGGCGTGAAAAGGTGAGAGTGAGAGAAACTGGGAGAAAGAAGAAGAAAGAAGGAAAGAGAGTAAGATAGAGGAGGAAGTAGAAGGAGGGAGTAAGAGAGAGAGGGACAGGGAGGGAGAGAGATATTTTCAAACAGATATCCCCAATAACGAACCAACTTACTTGTATCTCCTAGATATGAAATAGAATACTGGATTCCCCAGTTTACTAGTCCCCGCTTGATAAAATATGTTTAAACTCTTAATACTCTTGAACTCTTCTTTTTTGTGCATGTTATGCTTGACTATGAACTCCTCGAAGTTCGTCGAAGATATGTCTATGGACGACCATCGGGCGTATGAAGAGAATAGAAGACCGGAGGAGCTGGAATTAAAGATTGCTTAATTATTCGCATAGTCCGATATACAGGGTGACTTTGACAAACCCGTCCAAATTCACACAGAAGAATCTTTAGTAAAAGTTATGAGAAACATGTATTTTAGTTTTGTATCACATAGTATAAAAATGTTGAGTAATCATCATCACAAAGTCATTCAAAGAACTCGCAATTTACATAATACGGCGCGAGAGTGTCAATGAACTCTCCATCTGACCTAATAAAAGGCCAAGGACGGCGGCATTGAACCAGGCAAGCGAATACGCACTACTCATTTACGCGGGTGTGACCTCCTCCTCCTCGCGTCGATCTCCTCAGTGCTGAGGGTCGTGATCATCTCGACGGAGTACTTTGGTGCGTATTATTTGCCGCCATCTGCCCCTATCGGAAGCAGAGTGTAAAGCGTCGTGGACAGTAGTTTCCAGGGCAGTGCGAATCTGATCGGTCCATCGCATGGGGCTCCTTCCTCTTGGTCTTCTTCCCTCCACCTTCCCTGTTACCATCAGTCTCTCCAGGTTGTCCTCATCCCTTCTGGCGATGTGACCGAAGTATTCTAGGACCCTACGCAAGCAGATGGTAGAGAGCCTAGTCACAATGCCCAGCCGTTCACGCGGGTGTGACAGAGACAAGTAATAACAGGGTAACGTACGCTGTTTGCACCATATGATTATTCTGTGCGATTGAATTAATGATCCTATATGAAATATTTTATGGTGAAAATTTGACATACAATTTTTTTGCAAAAATGGGTTCCTTAAATGATGTTTAGTGCGTAAAAAAAATTTGGACGGGTTTTTTAAAAATCACCCTGTATAATGCGGCCTCGCTCGTACAGACCAATGACGGACGGCGATCATATGACGTCCTTGGAGCAATGGCATTGACTGTGGGGCCTGATACCCCTGGATAAGCTAGGCCGGCCCACTCCAGTATAGCAGTAGAGGAATACTGATCTGATCTGAATCTGATCAAGAGAAAACACATTCTTCTTTTTTTAGAAAATATGATAAATACTATAAGATGCGCATGAATTTAACAAATAACAACAAATTCATCTCGGATTTGATGAGAAAATTTCAGATGCAATCGGGATTTTTATCTCAATTTTTTATTATCATTTAAAATAATAAGAAAAATAAGTGAGCAGATAAGAAAGATATGGTTTCTTTAACATAATTTTAAAAGATAATCATTTTATACAGAACCCGACCGATTATGGCTTTCTTATACTTACGATTCAACAGGTTTATGTTCCGGCGGTCCCAAATAAGCCAATAGTGTTGCCATCTGTTAAAAAAATCCACCATTAATAATAATAGCTCAAATTCGAAAAGGCTGTGTTTAATGGAATCTATATCGCTAGTTTGATAATTAAATTGATGTAACAGAACTAGTTTCTGACCAAGTGGACAACCGGCTCGAAGGACCATACAAATAGGCTTAGTTAAGATGAAGAAACTAGTGAAGAACTAAAGAAGAAAATTTACAATTAGTATTTGCATATTCTCCGTGAATGGGTTGAGTAAGAATACTGACACCTGCGACAGGTCTGTCGCCTGTCGTAAAAGGCCTGACTAAACAGGACTCCAAGCCCATCTAGGAAACAAGCACCCCTGATATCTAAATAGAACGCCATAATAAACTTGTGCTGTGTTCCGGCATTAGTGATCCAGGTTTCAGTACCCCAATGCTACAGTATCGTGTTCGCGGTACTCCTAGCGTCCATAGACTCGACCTGCTAACTATTAAGTAGACAGTCAGCCTATCTGCTGTCCCAGAAATAAGAGCTATTTTACCTTGTCAAACGGCCTGCGCCCAACGGCTTTATGGTCCCGACTGCAAGACAGGTAATCACCTATCCTCTCCTGGTGGTTCCACAGCAATCTATGAAGGGCTACCACATTCGCGTCCGATATGAAGGAGAGACTGTGAGAGCTCTGCTCAACACTTTCGCAATCCGAGGCAATCTGGATGAAGAACCTTGAAAGATAAATTTATTATATAGTTTATAAAGTTATTATTTATTATATATTTATAAAGTTATTTCATTGCCTTAATTCTTTTTACACTCTTTTTGTTTTGTTTTTATTAATCTTGATAATACCAAATTGATACATGTTTGACTGTGTTAGTACTTGACATAATAATTGTGACTATGTATATTATCGACATTAATTAAATTATTACTCCATTGACGACATTTAATTTTGTATTGTAAATGCTGTGCACTCCTATAATGGGTCCACACATCAGAACTTTTATATTAAATGATTTGTAATGTGACTTAATATTGTGTGTACTGTTGGTGTGCCATAAATAAATAAATAAATAAAGATAAATGTTTTTGAGTAAAAGTAGTAAATTATGGGAGAGAAGAGAAGTCAGAAGCCAACATGGTTCTACGGTCTAACTAGCTTCTATGGCCGATTCTTTTGTCTCGAGCTTTGGCTTTAATAAATTCAAACATAAAAACAGTACTATAACTCTTTGCTTGGGAGTCTTCATCTTGTGCTTTCTTCAGGCATATTAAGTCAAAAAACCTTGGCACCCTTCAACCTATCAAGCTGGTATTCAATAAGAGGTAAGGGAAATCGGTCTTTGATAATCTTTCTCTTCTTTATCAACACCACAGGGCTCTTCCGATTTTTGGCCGTGTATCTAACTATAGGCTGTCTGCTATCCACCGACATGACCTTGAAAATATTATTATAATACGTGTATATTTATGAATATTTGAGAAACCACTGTGAATATAGTTACGAGTTATCACGGAAACATGAGAGACAGTTATCAGCTACCTTCATCATGTAGCTTTTTGACTGTCGGTGCGCGCGCGCATCGTAAAAATTATACTGTCATATTTTTTTTCCAAATGCGCCAAAAGTAGTATAGCTTCAATACGGCACTCAGCACCTAACGCTTTAAGTCCCTCCGTCCTCTACATAACACTGAAATTGACTAAACTCACTTCCTGCCGGCTTCGAAGTGCGCTTTCAGAAAATTGTTGAACGGCAGCATGTGGTGCTCCTTGGAGAATTCCACGTGGTTCGCGATGTTCTGCAGGATCTTCGACATCAACATCAGACCACGTTTCACGGGGGCAGGCACCGGCCGGGAAACTATGCCCATCTCTTGGGGAGACACTGGTGAACAATAATAATTAGATGTTAAAACATTATGCCGACAAATATTTGATAGTAATAAAATAAATAAATATAATACGACAATTGTAATAGCTCCATCTAGTTTTTAAGTAAGCAGCGGAGCGCTTGTGTAATGGATACTAAACTGATATACTGCTTATACACTTTTTTTTTTGTAAATACACGTAAATGGCCAGATTTAGGGATTAATATTAAAATTATATAGAGGTTTAATTTTTTTAATGCCTTAGGACAGCAGACAGGCGGACGGCCCGCTTAGAATTCAGCTGTTACCGTCGCCTATAACGTTCTCTCGCTATTGTTGGTGTGAAAATGAAAAGGGCTAGCAGCATCCTGCCGACAGTTTTTCCGATATTTTTCTTTTAACTCTTATAAAAGTATTTATTTATAGGATACACAAAAGAAACCACAGCAAACATAGTTTCTTCCCAGAATAAAAGGGCATAAAAATATCAATATACCTAAAACTGTTTGCAACGCCAGTGGCGTCGCGAACACGCTGCTCTCCCATAAGGGTGCAGGTACTTGGGTCACTAATGCCGGAACACAACACAAAGTTATTTTAGCGGCATACTTAAGACCAAAGGTGGTCGCCATCCAGACAGGCTTGAGGCCCTACCACGTGGTGGGTTGTTTTGTCGCCTTTTACGGCAGGCCAAACCCGGCCGCAGAGGTTAGTATTCTTTCTCCGCCCCTGCACGGATAAACTAATAATTAACCCGTCTAGGTTTCAAGAAGCTCAGAATACATAGCTAGTTGTGACATCAGCAGTTACTAGTCTAGTATCCACGACACATGCGCTCTAGTGTTTGCTTTCGGACATTCCTACCATAAATTTTTACTATTAAGTGGGCCTTCAGCCTGTCCGGTGTTCGTCAGCAATAAAAAAAGATGGCGGTCTGTTATTTGTCACAGACAAATATTATTTATGTATGTCGATAAAATGTAGAAATTGTCATCCTTGCATAATATTTCTGATAAGTTGTCTGGAAGAAATCGCTATTTAGTGATAAGACCGCCGTTTGTTCACTATGTTGTACTATTACCTACTTCTTTTTATGTCTTTTTTCTGTAAAATTGTGTGGTGAACAATAAAGAATTATCTATCTATCTATCTACTTACCAATAGCTGGATTGATGAATCTCAGAAATAGCACGGTTCCGACAGCGCCAACGCTCGTTTGCGGGAATTGTGCGAATCTCTTACTCAACACCTACAAAGAAAATAAAAAATCATCCATCGTCAACCAATTGAAATCCACAGTTGGACGCAAGCTTCTTCTGAGACTTTCCATTAAGTTCCAGACTTTAACACGACAGATCATTCTACGCTACATTTGTCGGGAAGCCATAACTTCAGAACATCTGTTCGGTCATATATAGGATATTTCATATAGATTTTACGAAAATCCTATCCAAAATGTTTTTTTGAAGTGAAAACTTATTTAGTGGCGTTATGCACTTTTTTTGTGATGGGTAAAAAATGTTAAACTCGCGTCAGGACACGTGACCTGATCAAAAATCTGTAAGCCGTAAGAAGGGAGTTTTGCTCCAGTAATACCAACCTTATTAATAATGATTTAAGGTTTATTTTATAATGTAACTTTTAAATGAATTCATTGCATTACTTATACATATCTATTTGATTGTGACTTTATTACAATGAAATACAGTTAAGTTTTTGAAGTGAAAACTTCTTTAGGCGCGTTGAGCACTTTTTGGGTGAACAATTTTTGGTTTGTAAAGAAGTGTTAGTGACCAATTTAAACTTTAATGCTTGATCATAAAAAAAATTTTATAAACCGAAATAATCTAATAGCTCGACGATACAATTCTCAAGTTGTTTAGTTTTCACTTCTATCGGCAGTCCCCAAAGACTGCCCCGCGTGTTTTTTTTAAATTTAAATAGTAAAACAACGTTTGCCGGTTCAGGTAGTCTAACACAGCCGGCACATTGCCACTTCAGCTTGCTGATTCCAGAAGCGATGTCAGTGATTTCGGTTCTTGGAAGATCGCTTCATAACGAATGCAATTAGATAAGCCGAGCATCGCTCTCTCCATAGCTCGCTGAGCTTAGCCATAATACTCTATTTTTTCTCGCTGTTATCACGCTTCAAGTCAAGCGACATGAATATTTGGGCGAGCATTTAATAAGCCACGCCCATTTTCAAATACACAGATTAAACTTAACAACACGCGATCTTGTTAAGTGCCAACATATGACAAAAACATCTGGGTTGTTGACAGGAACAGTCAAGCTCGAATTCGCCACATTCCATTAGAGCATAGTGGGTTTAAGTGAAAGTGAGTCTTTTACATTGTCTGTCATGGATAAAGGCTTCAGGATTAATGAACGCTTATATTTTTTTATTGCTGTAGGACAGCCGACAGGCTGACGGCCCGCTCATAATTTAGCAGTTACCCTCGCCTATGGGTGTTTGCAACGCCAGTGGCATCGCGAACACGCTGCTGTCCCATAAGGGTACAGGAACTTGGGTCACTAATGCCGGAACACAGCACAAGGTTATTATGGCGGCACACTTAAGACCAAAGGTGGGCGCCATCCAGACGGGCTTGGGGCCTTACCACGTAGCTACGTTTTTTTCGTTGCCTTTTACGACAGGCCGACCCCGGCCGCAGAGAAAAGTAGATTACATTTCATATATTAATTTAAAAAAAGCTACGAAAGCCCGAACGAAGACAAGACAAAGATTATAGAAAACACTGTATACTTGCATTCTATTTCATTCTCTCACAGGATAAATCCTATTTATTTATTTATTGTTAGAACTATGTACATTATAATGTTGGTAAGTACCTACATTTTGTATCAACAGTTTGCCTTTTTAAGGCGTACAATATTTATAAAGGTATTATGAATATCTTAGTCTCTTCTTGGTGTCGCTTTTACGTTTCATTTTTCAAATCACAACGATGCTAAAGAAGATTCACTTCAAATAATTACCTGATACAGACAATGGCACATGCTTCGCAGCTGCGGTGGAAATTTATCAGCAGAATTGACTATTCTATCGAAGACCTCCTTCGTCAGGTCTATCAGATTGGACCTGTTCACATCTATGTCTTGGTCAGGATCGATCCTAGAATTATATATGTACAATTAGTGTGTGCCTACACTTTATGTATTGCAGAAAATATATTAACAAACATCCTGCCACAAGCGATGCTCATAATTTAAATTTTAAAAGATCTTCTCAGACTTCTCAGATTGCACTTAGTTACTCTATTGAAATTAAATGAAAAACTGGTTTTCTTTTTTCTTTTTTCAACCGGCAAGTTATGTAGATTTTTTTTTAAATAAACAAACTGGTCCTATTAAGAACTAAATGTTACACGAAAAATGTCATTGAGCTAGTTTTATGTTATCATAAAAATTGCGCTTTCTACAGAGTAATAAAGTTTTATTTAATGGAAATTACACTTTTTTTTTTAAGAAATAACGAAAAGAAAGAAAATATTTATTTAGGACAATATTTTACAAAACATAATAATTTTATAAAAAAGTAATTCACACAACGCCATCTAGTCCCAAACTAAGTTGCATAGCACTTGTGATATGGGTACTAGACAACTGATATACTACATAATATACTTTTCTTTTGTAGATAAGTACATAAACACCCAGACGCGAGACAGGAATCGAACCTGTGACCTCCGCGAGCGTTACCCGTTACGCCAAGAGGTATATAAAACAGAAAATAGATAATCTAAAAAAGTAGAATGAATATGTAAATAAATTTTAGTAAAATGTAAAATGACTCAAGAATTTAAAGAAAAAAAGGTTTTTCGTTTGTTAACTATAGTACCTTCAATTGAACAAAAAGTCAAATTGCATTTTTTTAGTTCACCAGACGCCCTACAAAAGTCTTGAGCAAATTTTTCACATTATCATTATGGTTTCAGTTGACCTTGTGCAAGAAAAGTTATACAGTTAACACTTTTTATTTAAAAAAATATGTAGAAAGAATAAAACCACTAATTAAAAGTTACTGACAATCACTCGAAGCCGCGGCAAGTGAGGGGGCGTGGTTAATTCTAAGAACTCTCTACACGCACAACGCGTGTGAGATTCCATGTCACTGGTTAAGTATTAATCCATGTTAATATTATAAATGTAAATGTAACTGTCTGTTACGTTTTCACGCCTAAGCCGCTGAACAACTGAATAGATTGGACTATGGATAAAGTCTACTTTTTTATTTTTTGGCAGAACAACGTCTGCCGGGTCAGCTAGTTAAACAAGAGGTAAGTTCTTCACCTGGCTGGATCCACCTCGAAACTCAACTCCGGTTGCTCCTCGGCCTGATCTAAAAGCGAGGAGATGAGGGGTTCCAATAAGGCCTGGAGATATCCATGGCCGTATATTTTAAAACAATACGCCATTATCTTACTCCCGAGGGAGTTTCCGCGGAACAGTGTTTGCATACAATCTGATACCTGAAATTTTACCAAATTCTATAAAGTTCTTTGCCTTATCCCACATTATGGGATCGGCACAACATGTTCTCTCTTTCCATTTTCCTAAGTTATGCATCATCTCAACTTTTACACCCTTTTCGCCATATTTATATAATTTCTTGCCGTTATCGTCGCCCATAAATGTTTGCGACGCTAGGGGCACCACGAACACTGCTGTCCGCATAGGTATACTGGGACTTGAGTCACCAATGCCGGAACACCACTCAAGGCCATTATGACGGTATACTTATAAACCGAGGATGGTTGTCATTTAAGCGGACTTAGGGCCCTACCAGTTAGCCAGGATTGCTTTGTGGCCTTTAACGACAGGCCGACTCTGGCCGCACGGGCTAGTATTCTTTCTCCGCCCCTGCACGGATTAGTTATATACTGCATGTTATCTATAAAAGAGATGCAAATATGCGTACCTCAACTTCCCTATAGAAAATGTTCCAGAGTAAAGGAGCCAACAGGTGTTTAGCATCGAACAAGGTGACGAAGACTCTCGCCAGTTCATCCATTTGCGAAGTGCTTACCACGTTGGCCAGTGCCATCGCTATTGGCAACTCCCCCTAAAATTAATAACACTTTGTAATACGACCCTGGATATAGCAATAAAGGACTCCTTGAAGTTCAATATTTATTGATAGCCGACAAAGACAGGTCCTTGTACTAATTTAAACCAAGACAACCTTCATTATATATTCTCACGAACATCATGTATATTCGCAAAAACATCTTGCTCTATTTCAAGAATAGTGACGTCCACAGCCTAAATACTCGCAATAAACACAAACTTATGGTACCGGGATTTAGACTTAGCAGAACTAGTAAAAGTTTTATTGGAAATAGTATTAGATTCTATAATAAAATCTCATCCCACATTAGTGAGTTACCCGTCAAAAAGTTTAAAGAGATAGTGAAACGCACTCTACTCTCCAAAGCATATTATAGCACGAAACAATATATGGACGATAAAAATGCTTGGTCTTCGGTCCCCTCCTGCATACGGCAATGATTTTTTTTTAAATGTACATTTACGTTATTCTCAGCTGTATCCTTTTAAACACTTGCATAATAAATGATAGAAGTTATATATTATACAAGAATAAACCTCTATGGGACAGACAGCAACGCATTCGTGGTTGCAAACATCCATAGCCTTGCGTTGCAAACATCCATAGACAACAGTAACTGCTTACTATTAAGTGGGCGCTCAGCAGGTCTGCTGTCATCAATAAATAAAAATTTTTTTATTGCTGTAGGACAGCAGACAGGCTGATGACCCGCTTAGAGCTTAGCAGTTACCGTCGCCTATGGGCGTTTGCAACGCCAGTGGCATCGCGAACACGCTGCTGTCCCATAAGGGTACAGGAACTTGGGTCACTAATGCCGCCGGAACACAACACAAGGCTATTATGGCGGCATATTTAAGACCAAAGGTGGTCGCCATCCAGACGGGCTTGAGGCCCTACCACGCAGCTAATTCTAATTTCCTCGGCCTACTGACAAATAATATATCAATTTCGTGTTGTATAATTATGATTATTTAAACTTCATATTAAAATAATAAAATGTTTGTACAAAATACATCCATGGAGTTTCTTCTCTGTTCCTCTCCATAGGATTCATTTTTGGAACAGACACCTAGCTTTTGACGTTTTAAAAGTGCTTGTTACTCAGGCCTATTTGAAATAAAAAATTTCGACTTTGACTTTGACCTCAAAACACCGCTTACACGCCAAATTTACCTTATCAGATATCATGGTGACCAACTGGACGAGCTGTTCGAACCTGTCCGCCAGCACAGTCTCCGCTAGAGTATCAAATTCGGTGCCCTGCTGTAGTATTTTCGTTAGCACTTCCATGAAGGCTGCACGTGTTTGTAGATCTCTGTGGTAGCCCAAATCTGAAAGACATTTTTTTTTTCTAACTCGAACTCATTGTTTTTAACGAAAGTAAACTCTCCGTTCAGGAGCGGAGTAAGGCGATAAACAAACCAGATAGATAAGGTGCCAAGCCATTCTGGACAACACACACTATATAACCTTATGTTCATAAGTGAGCCAGACTCAAGTTTCCCCTACACAGATGACAGCGTGTTAGCGGTGCCCATGGCGTCGCAAATAATCATGGGCAACGGTAACTTCTTACTATTAAGTAAGTTAGTTACAATCAACAACTTATGATTTATATCAGTGGAAATAAAAAAAAAACAATATTAATATACATGCGTGTTATAAAATATTAATATACATCTTATTCTTCTTCCTCCTGCCCTTATCCCACATTATATGGGGTCGGCACAACATGTTATATGTTGTAATAGTTGTGGCTTCGTTTTTACAACTAGCCGCCTGCCTGACGTTTATACCCTTTTTTTAATTATAAGTGTATATTATTACTGTAGAACAGCAGACAGGCTGACGGCCCACTTAGAATTTAGCAGTTACCGTCCCTTATGGATGTTTGCAACGCCAGTGGCATAGTGACCACGCTGCTGTCCCATAAGGGTACAGGAACTTGAGTCACTAATGCCGGAACATAACAAAAAGTTATTATGACGGCATACTTACGGCCAAAGTTGGTCGCCAGCCAGACGGGCTGGGGGCCCTACCACGAAGCAAGTTGAGTTGTTTTGTCGCCTTTTCCTCCGCCCCTGTACGGTTTGTGGTTTATCTATAGATTTGAGGTTAATTGTCGGTACGTATTCTTTTTATTTCATTAATTTACATTTCTTTTCCAATCAAAGAGTTGCGGCATACGGGATGAAATCTTTAGCTAGCTATTACATGGACCTTACCAATACTGTGCATCAGTCCGGAGTCAACGTTGGCCGACAGCAAATGCGACATGGCCTGTATGGTCGCCGTGCGGAGGGCCTCCAACCTCCCTAGACCCTCGCTGACCTCAACCTCGTTGCAGTCGTTCAGAAGGTTCATGAACAACGTGAAATATCTGGTTCACAGGAAAACGTTTCATGTGTCAATAATACATACATATAATAATTCTCATAAGAATTGACACACGCGCACGCGCACGCGCACGTGCACGCACACGCACATACACACACACCATATATATATATATATATATATATATATATATATATATATATACCTAGTCAGGTCATAAGTATTGTCACACAGTAAAAACTTTTCTTTTAGAATGCTGGCCACAAAAAAGTTTATTGAATTAGAATTTCGAATTGTTCATGAAAATAAAAATGTATAACTTTTAGAATTTTACTCATTTTTAAATATGGAGTGGACGCTTAAAGAAGACCGTGTTGCAGTTATTGCGTTGCATCGTTGCGGTTACGCGCCAATTCAAATTTTTAACATACTGAAAAATTTGAATATTACCAAAAGATTCGTTTATCGTACCATCAAACGATACAATGAAGACTCTAGTGTAGATGACAGGTCAAGAAGTGGTCGCCCTCGGTCTGTTAGGACTCCAGCAGTGATAAAAGCTGTGAAGGCACGAATTCAAAGAAATCCCAAACGTAAGCAGAAACTGTTGGCCCTTCAGATGGGGTTAAGCAGAACCACGGTGAAAAGGGTGTTAAATGAAGACTTAGGGCTTCGGGCATATCGAAGAAAAACAGGACATCGTTTGAATGCTCGTCTAATGGACCTGAGACTGAAGAGATGCCGCGCTTTGTTGAAGCGGTACGCGGGAAAAAAATATCGGGAAATTCTTTTTTCGGATGAAAAAATGTTTACCGTAGAAGAGAGCTACAACAAACAAAATGATAAGGTGTACGCACACAGTAGTTAAGAAGCGAGCAACCGTATTCCGCGTGTCCAACGAGGTCATTTTCCATCCTCGCTCATGGTATGGTTGGGAGTTTCTTATTGGGGCTTAACAGAGGTACATTTTTGTGAGAAAGGTGTAAAAACGAATGCTGTTGTGTATCAAAATACAGTCCTGACGAACCTTGTGGAACCTGTTTCTCATACCATGTTCAATAACAGGCACTGGGTATTCCAACAAGATTCGGCGCCAGCTCATAGAGCGAAGAGCACACAAGACTGGCTGGCGGCGCGTGAAATCGACTTCATCCGGCACGAAGACTGGCCCTCCTCCAGTCCAGATTTGAATCCGTTAGATTACAAGATATGGCAACACTTGGAGGAAAAGGCGTGCTCAAAGCCTCATCCCAATTTGGAGTCACTCAAGACATCCTTGATTAAGGCAGCCGCCGATATTGACATGGACCTCGTTCGTGCTGCGATAGACAACTGGCCGCGCAGATTGAAGGCTTGTATTCACAATCACGGAGGTCATTTTGAATAAACTTTAATGTCATAAGAATCTATGTTTTGTTAAGTTCATTTTGGTATATGAATGGTTACATAATTAATAAACTTGTTACAATTATTTTACATTAAACATGTGACAGAATTTATGACCTGACTAGGTATATATATATATATATATATATATATATATATATATATATATATATATATATATATATATATATATATATATATATATATATGTATATATATATATATATATATATGTATATATATATATATATGTATATATATATATATGTATATATATATATATGTATATATATATATATATATATATATATATATATATATATATATATATATATGTATATATATATATATACCTAGTCAGGTCATAAGTATTGTCACACAGTAAAAACTTTTCTTTTAGAATGCTGGCCACAAAAAAGTTTATTGAATTAGAATTTCGAATTGTTCATGAAAATAAAAATGTATAACTTTTAGAATTTTACTCATTTTTAAATATGGAGTGGACGCTTAAAGAAGACTGCGTTGCAGTTATTGCGTTGCATCGTTGCGGTTACGCGCCAATTCAAATTTTTAACATACTGAAAAATTTGAATATTACCAAAAGATTCGTTTTATCGTACCATCAAACGATACAATGAAGACTCTAGTGTAGATGACAGGTCAAGAAGTGGTCGCCCTCGGTCTGTTAGGACTCCAGCAGTGATAAAAGCTGTGAAGGCACGAATTCAAAGAAATCCCAAACGTAAGCAGAAACTGTTGGCCCTTCAGATGGGGTTAAGCAGAACCACGGTGAAAAGGGTGTTAAATGAAGACTTAGGGCTTCGGGCATATCGAAGAAAAACAGGACATCGTTTGAATGCTCGTCTAATGGACCTGAGACTGAAGAGATGCCGCGCTTTGTTGAAGCGGTACGCGGGAAAAAAATATCGGGAAATTCTTTTTTCGGATGAAAAAATGTTTACCGTAGAAGAGAGCTACAACAAACAAAATGATAAGGTGTACGCACACAGTAGTGAAGAAGCGAGCAACCGTATTCCGCGTGTCCAACGAGGTCATTTTCCATCCTCGCTCATGGTATGGTTGGGAGTTTCTTATTGGGGCTTAACAGAGGTACATTTTTGTGAGAAAGGTGTAAAAACGAATGCTGTTGTGTATCAAAATACAGTCCTGACGAACCTTGTGGAACCTGTTTCTCATACCATGTTCAATAACAGGCACTGGGTATTCCAACAAGATTCGGCGCCAGCTCATAGAGCGAAGAGCACACAAGACTGGCTGGCGGCGCGTGAAATCGACTTCATCCGGCACGAAGACTGGCCCTCCTCCAGTCCAGATTTGAATCCGTTAGATTACAAAATATGGCATCACTTAGAGGAAAAGGCGTGCTCAAAGCCTCATCCCAATTTGGAGTCACTCAAGACATCCTTGATTAAGGCAGCCGCCGATATTGACATGGACCTCGTTCGTGCTGCGATAGACAACTGGCCGCGCAGATTGAAGGCTTGTATTCAAAATCACGGAGGTCATTTTGAATAAACTTTAATGTCATAAGAATCTATGTTTTGTTAAGTTCATTTTGGTATATGAATGGTTACATAATTAATAAACTTGTTACAATTATTTTACATTAAACATGTGACAGAATTTATGACCTGACTAGGTATATATATATATATATATATATATATATATATATATATATATATATATATATATATATATATATATATATATATATATATATATATATATATATATATAGAGTGTATTATGAAACTAACGCGTATTTTCTATTTATTTAGGACCTCTTATTTATAATAAAATAAATTGTGATATTTCTGTATATAGCTTGTCTTTGCCTGAACTGAGAGAGAAAGTTTGGACTTTCCCGCTTACCAAAACTTATGATGAAACCGAGCAATATATTGAATCATTAATATAACATCATTACTCCCATACACAATCACACACACACACACACACTCAATCGAACATAGATATGTAAAATAATGTGGAGCTAATTAATGGTATTTGAATGTTTCGTTGCATTATTTGTAGGATTTAAATGGCCGTCGTTCCTTAACACAGGCTATAAGCTGTCCTATTTAGAGACGACGACTATTGCAGTTAAAGTGTATTGTTATTGTAAAATTTAATAAAGATTATTATTATTATCTCTTTATTTATTTTCTTTTCTAGTTATTTACATTTTTCAAAATAATTTAAATTTCATTTTATTAAATATTAATATAAAAAAAAATACTTTATTTTACAAAACGATACTTACAAATAAATTAAATTAAAAAATATAAAAAACTGTCCGTCACTGGGAGCGAGGCCTAGGGCCCAAGCTACCAGTGGTTAGGGCTCCAGAGACAGGAATCTCCTCACTATGCGTGCCGTGCTTAGCAGAACCGCCTTCTGTGTCCGACCCTTCACCTATTTACCTAGCGAAAGCCTCTCTAGGTGTTTATCGAAGCTCTTCGCTATAAGCCCGTTCACTGACACCACTATCGGTACGATGCTCGTTGATTCCATGTGCCACATGGCGGTAACCTCGTGAGCGAGATCTAAATATTTTGTAATCTTGTCAGTTTCTGCTTTCACGAGGTTACCATCATGTGAGACACTAATATCAATGATCATCGTATGTCTCGCAGATCGATCTATTATCACCATATCAGGCTTATTAGCAACAATAGTCCTGTCTGTGATAATAGATCGTTTACGACAGCCTGACCCAGGCCGCACGCACGGATAAAAATGTTATTGAATGTATCTTGGATACATACTTGAGAAACAGCTGACTCTTGGCTTCCATTAAGTCACCCCTGTCTGACTCCTCGGGCTGGAGAGGTAGACCCTTCAGGAGTGCTGCCACCGCTTCCATGCACGCTTGATCCAATTCTCGGCAGCATACTAAATATCTACCAAATCAAGTTACTGTGATTAATTACTTTTTGAAAACATTGATGTAATAATCATGTTAGCGTTAAATCCTACGTGGTAGGGCCTCAAGCCCGTCTGGATGGCGACCACCTTTGGTCTTACGTATGCCGCCATAATAACCTTCTGTTGCGTTCCGGCATTAGTGACCCAAGTTCCTGTACACTTATGGGACAGCAGCGTGTTCGCGATGCCACTGGCGTTGCATACACCTATAAGCGACGGTAACTGCTAAACCCTAGCGGGCCGTCAGCCTGTCTGCTGTTCTACAGCAATAAAAAAAAAACATCCTGGTCCCAAACCCAAAGTTCCACTTCAGTACCCGTCATCCGCTTTCCGACTTTTCCTTTTCCACTTTACACGATCCTTTGCATCCCTGATTGTGAGTCTATTTGCACGCATATCGCCCTTTACGACGTCAAGCCAGCAAATTTTGGGTCTACCCCTCCGGCCGTGGCCTGGCAAATACGGCATGGATAGCAATAATAACAGCTCGTAATGATCCACTACTACTCGTATAATGTGTAACTCTTTTTTTTTCATGTTTTTTCTCTTTTTTGTTCATTTCGTGTTAAAATTACTATTATCCAATTTATAGATTTGGTTATTTGATTGTCTTGTTATTATTAATGTTACTCTGTTTACTTTTTAAATCCTAATTTTGTAGTGCCGTCATTACCGGGGTCTAACGAAAAACCATCGCTGGTTTTTTAACCAGTTTAAGCTGAGTTACAACCCTTTTAGAACAAATTTTATTTAGTTTTTATTTTTGCTTTTATATATTTGAGTGTTGTAGTCCTTATAAATAAATATATTTCTTTCTTTCTTACTGGGCTCTGACCACCCCTAGAAGAGTACGATTGGCTAATCAAAGCATATACACGAATTACTCACACTAGTAATCGCGGTGTTAATTCTGGTGAAGGCATAGAGACCCTTGTCATCGTGTCTTGCAATGCAACGGACTCACTACCAGAGATGCGATTGTAAAAAATGGCGAATTAAAATTGAATTCTATTTAACGTCAGGGTTATAATCATAAGTATACTGCAACAATTATCACAGCACCACCTAGTTTAAAAAAATATGAAGAGCTCTTGCGTTGCGGACACTAGACAACTAATGACATATACCTACTTTTTTATATTTTAACCAGTGACATGGAGTCTCACACGCGTTGTGAGTATTGCGAGTTCTCAGATCTGACAACGCCCCTTTACTCGCCGCGACTTTACATCTAATGTCAGTAGCTTTTACTTTTTTCTACATTAAATTTCTAGATAAAAGTGTTAACTTTATAATTTTTCTTGAATAAGGTCAACTAACATGTAAAATAAAGATTTAATTCGAGCAAACAGAGGTATTTTTTTAATATTATTTCAAAATATATAATTCATTTTTATCTTTTTCTGTTATTTACATGTCAATGTATAAATACCTAGTCAGGTCATAAATTCTGTCACATGTTTAATGTAAAATAATTGTAACAAGTTTATTCATTATGTAACCATTTATATACCAAAATGAACTTAACAAAACATAGATTCTTATGACATTAAAGTTTATTCAAAATGACCTCCGTGATTTTGAATACAAGCCTTCAATCTGCGCGGCCAGTCCTCTATCGCAGCACGAACGAGGTCCATGTCAATATCGGCGGCTGCCTTAATCAAGGATGTCTTGAGTGACTCCAAATTGGGATGAGGCTTTGAACACGCCTTTTCCTCCAAGTGTTGCCATATCTTGTAATCTAACGGATTCAAATCTGGACTGGAGGAGGGCCAGTCTTCGTGCCGGATGAAGTCGATTTCACGCGCCGCCAGCCAGTCTTGTGTGCTCTTCGCTCTATGAGCTGGCGCCGAATCTTGTTGGAATACCCAGTGCCTGTTATTGAACATGGTATGAGAAACAGGTTCCACAAGGTTCGTCAGGACTGTATTTTGATACACAACAGCATTCGTTTTTACACCTTTCTCACAAAAATGTACCTCTGTTAAGCCCCAATAAGAAACTCCCAACCATACCATGAGCGAGGATGGAAAATGACCTCGTTGGACACGCGGAATACGGTTGCTCGCTTCTTCACTACTGTGTGCGTACACCTTATCATTTTGTTTGTTGTAGCTCTCTTCTACGGTAAACATTTTTTCATCCGAAAAAAGAATTTCCCGATATTTTTTTCCCGCGTACCGCTTCAACAAAGCGCGGCATCTCTTCAGTCTCAGGTCCATTAGACGAGCATTCAAACGATGTCCTGTTTTTCTTCGATATGCCCGAAGCCCTAAGTCTTCATTTAACACCCTTTTCACCGTGGTTCTGCTTAACCCCATCTGAAGGGCCAACAATTTCTGCTTACGTTTGGGATGTCTTTGAATTCGTGCCTTCACAGCTTTTATCACTGCTGGAGTCCTAACAGACCGAGGGCGACCACTTCTTGACCTGTCATCTACACTAGAGTCTTCATTGTATCGTTTGATGGTACGATAAATGAATCTTTTGGCTATATTCAAATTTTTTCAGTATGTTAAAAATTTGAATTGGCGCGTAACCGCAACGATGCAACGCAATAACTGCAACACGGTCTTCTTTAAGCGTCCACTCCATATTTAAAAAATGAGTAAAATTCTAAAAGTATACATTTTTATTTTCATGAACAATTCGAGATTCGAATTCAATAAACTTTTTTGTGGCCAGCATTCTAAAAGAAAAGTTTTTACTGTGTGACAATACTTATGACCTGACTAGGTATTAAGACAGGTCTGATACATCCAAGTTGGGTTTTATAACAAAAATGAATTTAAAAGAATAGCCTGTGAGGCGTCATGTCTTTTATATAGTCTCTGAATTTGTCATGTCATCAGTTAAGGGATAAATAAATAAATATTATAAATAAACAACTACACTGAAGACTGGGAATCAGCTGCAGAGGTCTGCATAATGATGAATAATAAAATACCTGGTGATGGACGTGGCGTCCGATCGCGAGGGTTGGGCTATCTGATGGCTGGTACCCAAAACCCAATCTGTCACATATTCCACCATTTTGTTCCTGAACTTCATCTCCTAATTTGAACAATAAACTCCATTTAATTTTTTTATTTAATCATGGTTGCAATTTCATTTCAGAATTGGGTAATATAATCATAGTTCTTTCACGAAAAAGTCAAGACCTATTTATGACCTAATCATCAAGTCCGTAGATGTAGAGAGACTCGTTGAACATCGTAGCGTTAAAAATATTCAATGAAAATATGCGTATCATTAAAAATAATGTCAACTTGCAACATAAACAGTTTTAAGGTTTACGTTGAGAGTGACATTAGTAGCACGTTAACTCGTTGACAAATTTAACTAGTTGATCAACTTGTTGACTTGTTAACGAAAAATCGCCAACGACCCATCTTTAATACAATACCAATCTAATAAAAGCGTGTTAGTAAACGCGTTAAAAGTTTGCTATAAAATAGGGATGTTTCGACGCAAAAAAAACATATGGTGTTTGACACATCCAACGGCAAAGACAAAATCAGGTAAAATGTCTCCGGGTACATTACCGATCGAAACACTCAATTGAAAAATAAAACAATTTTTATAATGAATGTGTTCGATTCAGCAAACTATACCCCGTGTTACAAAACCGTGCAACGCCATCTTTTGGCAACAAAGTAAAACTCAGAGTAAATCGATTTATTAGCTTACCTGTCGAAACGCCAAATCGTCCCTCCGTCTCATCATAGCTTCAACAACTTGACACAGTTTCGTTTTTATATGTACCGACAGTACCGTCATGTCCAAATGTCGAACGTATCTGTAATAATAATTCCACCATCACAAACAATGTGAAAATATCGGTAAGATTTACAGATTCTAGATATAATTTTTAAGTAAACAGTTTTGATTATTTTATTTATTATATCTAAATTGGCCGCCATGTAAACTAATCTTTACACGCCTTGAAATTATTCGTAACATTGTACCCTCGGTTTTTGATTTTTCATTCATTTATTCACTCTCACACTACACGAAACTCACTCACATTATATATTTTTTAATTATCCGTGCAGGGGCGTTGAAAGAATACTGACATCTGCGGCCGGGGTCGGCCGGTCGTAAAAGACGACAAAAGAACCCATCCTAGCTACGTGGTAGGGCCCCAAGCCCGTCTAGATGGCTTTGGTCTTAAGTATGCCACCATAATAACTTTTTAGCACTGTTTAGCAAAATATAGACACGGTGAACGCGGAGGCATAACTACTAAAAACTCCTATCGTCACCTGGACACTGTGTGGTGGTCGCAGGATCGACTTTTGGTCATTGCCTTGCGGGCACCCCCGGGCATTACTTAAGCGAAATTTCTTTAGCACCGTTCTCATTTGAAAATCCAATGAAACGTAAAAGCGAGACCAGAAAGAGACAAACACATTCATAAATAGGATTTAGCCTGCAAGAGAATGAGATAGATACAAGTATACAGTGTTTCATGTTATCTTCGTCTCTTTGTTCGGGCTTTTGTAGCTTTTATGCACTAATATATGAAATTTAAACTACTTTTCTGAAGTTTCACTTCTGCCGTGTGTGAATTTAATGCACGCACATGCTTTTTCCTTACCTCACGATAGCCAACATGAGTCCTTCTATGGACGTGGTGCTGAGATGCTCGGACGGTTGGCCAGTCCGCTTGTTGTCCAAAATACTCTTCATTATATATATCGTGTGCTCCACGAATTGAGTGTTTATGTCGGTTAGCATCACCTGATTATCATTAATAATAATCACCACACAAAGTAAAAGTCTACCCTGAATATAAAAATTTTATATTGAGGGTAGATGAGAATATTATAATAATTTTATCCGTGCAGGGGCCGCCCTGTCGTAAAAGGCGACGATATAACCCATCGGTCGTTTTTACCCTACGTGGTAAAAACCCGTTTGGATGGCGACCACCTTGGGTCTTAAGTATGCCGCCATAATAATCTTGTGTTGTGTTCCGGCATTAGTGACCCAGGTTCCTGTACCTTTATGGGACAGCAGCGTGTTCGCGATGCCACTGGCGTTGCAAACATCCATAGGCGATGGTAACTGCTAAATTGAAAATGAATTTATTGTTAATTATTATGTATATTTACAATTAAAAAACTCGAATTGAATCCTCAGGTAGATAGGGGCGTTTCGAATCTATATATTTAATACGTGACATACGTGAAACTTAGTTTCCCTTTTTACGAAAATTGCGCGGACAGAGAAATATGAAATTTGGCACAGTTAGAGTTTATATGGAGGAGAAGTGCAGAAAGCAATTCTTTTTTTTTTTTGCTTGAAATCTATTAAAAATACATTAAGTTAGTTAAAATACATATTGCACACACTACTGCTCGAATGCAATATACCGTATTTACAGGTTTAATTTATTTTTAACAAGAGTTTATGGCCTGATAGACACCATTAACGTCAGTTTCATAATAATATAATATGATTTAAATTCATAATATACATTAGTAAATACTTAAATAAATAATTAATAATAATACTACATAATTAATAATATTATACAAATATGTCTATAGTTTTAGGTGATTATATTCTCTTTGGTCTTATTGAATGTCAAAATTGACAATAACAATTTACATTTTACAATGCAGGTATCGCATTTTGAAGTTTTCAGTGATGCTGTTCAAACTAATGTAGAAAAATGGCAAATTAACTGAGTAGCTATAATGAAACCTTGGACTATAGAGAGACATTTGACAAAAAAACTCTAATAAAGCTGAAACTTAAAAATTTAATGAATTATGGTCGAATTTCGACCCCTGGGCGACCACTAGCAAAGATAAATTTGTAATCGAGTGTTACATGTTGATTTAATTAATATTACCTGTTGATGCTGATCAAAGAACTTGTCTATGATAGCTTTGATTTGATCGAACAAAATAGGATACAGCGCCGGCGACATCTCCCTTCCAACCAACTCTTTCACGTGGCTTTGGATTTGTTGGCCAAATCGCTCGTTGGTGCACAACAACAGACGTAGGAGTTGGCCGATAAATCTAGAATGGGACATTAAACAAACGCCATCTAGTACCAAAGTAACAGAAGCACTTGTGTTGTGGGTACACCACTGATATACCTTTTATTTTGTAAATAAATATATTATATTACATATAAACATTCAGATTCAGGACAGTAATTGAACCCGTAACTACGAAAATTTTGAAGTGTAAATTCGATACGCAGGTCAAATTCATCGGAAATCGTCACATATATTAACATACTTGCTCCCCTTAATATAAGTCAGAGACCATAATAAACCAAAAATATCGAACTACCTTCAAATCATTTTAATGCATACATTTATTGTAATTTTTTAAGGTAAACTGCGCACAGTCAGAAATTTAATCAAGTTATTTCTCTGTAAGGGAATGTATGTATTCTTTTGAAAAATGAAGTATATTAACCGTATATACGACTAAAATCATCTGCAGCAGCATATATACCTATAATACATACGGAAGGTTCGATTCCCGCCTCGAGTCAGGGTGTTAATAAATATTTAAAAAGAAATTATATAAGTAATATATCAGTTGTCTACTACCCATAACACAAGTACTCTATTGCTTACTTTGAGATCAGATGGTGCTGTGTCTATAGCCACAGCATATTTATATCCGTGCAAGGGCGGAGAAAGAATACTGACCTCTGCAGCCGGGGGCCTATCATAAAAGGCGACAAAACAACCCACCCTAGCTACGTGGTAGGGCGCTATGCCCGTCTGGATGGCGACCACCTTTGGTCTTAAGAATGCCGCCATAATAACTTTGTGTTGTATTCCGGCATTAGTGACCACGTTTCAGTACCACTACGCGGATAGCAGCGTGTTAGCGATGCCCCTGACGTGGCAATCATCCATAGGTAACGGCAACGGCTCAATTCTAAGTAGGCCGTCAGCCTGTTTGCAGTCGTACAGCAATAAAAAAAATATTTATTTTATTTAATATATAGAATCTATGGCAACACTGAATAAATGACACTACATAAATACGAAAATGTCAATGTTAAATGTAAAAAATACTGTTATTAAAATATACTGGGATGCATGAGCCCAACAGTGGGGCGCAACAGGCCGTTATTATTATTATAAAAGCGTAAATGTAATATATAAAATTCTCGTGTCACAGTTTTCGTTGCCATACTCCTCCGAAACGGCTTGACCGATTCTCATGAAATTTTGTGAGCATATTGAGTAGGTCTGAGAATCGCCCAACATCTATTTTTCATCCCCCTAAATATTAGGGTTGACCCACTCCCAAAATTTTTTTTTTTTTATTTTTTTACATTTTATTATTTATATGGCAGAACAACGTTTGCCGGGTCGGCTAGTTACATATAAATATTACTTACTGAGTCACAGGGCAATACTGCACTTCTTGAGTACTATTCGCCAGTACATTATATTTTCTCGAATCCGCTATATATATAAAAAAAAAACACATTTTTTTTACAAATTAACATAATAAATACAAATATTCGGCCACTATTCGGCAATGTTGCCACTATTCGGCCGGACACCGAATAGTAAATCACGAATAAAAAAGGAGCTCATAATATAAAAAGGACAATATTACTCACAAATATTTTTTTTAATTTTTTTTTATTGCTGTAGGACAGCAGACAGGCTGACGGCCCGCTTAGGATTTAGCAGTTACCGTCGCCTATAGGTGTTTGCAACGCCAGTGGCTGCTGTCCCATAAGGGTAAAGGAACTTGGGTCACTAATGCCGGAACACAACACAAGGTTATTATGTGGTCGCCATCCAGACGGGCTCGGGGCCCTACCACGTAGCTAGGGTGGGTTGTTTTGTCGTCTTTGCGACAGGCCGACCCCGGCCACAGAGGTTAGTATTCTTTCTCCGCCCCTGCACGGTTATAGATAATTTTATCAATGGCATTGTACCATGCCGGTCACGGATCGAAAGTGCACCGTACAGGGATGACAGGGATAGCACGAAAGCAGTGGACTGTATGAGAGAGAAGAGGGAAGGAGCGATGGGCTAGAGATATGCGATACCTTACAGTGGGCAAAGGAATCCGCACTGACCTTGATCCCACCTCGATGGCGTAACGGAGGTCACGGGTTCGATTCCCGTCTCGCGTCTGGGTGTTTATGTATAATATGTATTTATTTACAAAAAAAAAGTATATAAGTAGTATATCAGTTGTCTAGGGCCCATAACACAAGTGCTACTTAGTTTGGGACTAGATGACGCTGTGTGAATTGTCACAAAATATTATTATTATTATTATATATTTCTTTATTTCACAATTTTTTCATATTTTTTACAATACCTTACATTTTTTTTATAAAATCAGTACCATAGTATTACTTTTATATAAAAATCAATAATAAAATATCCTAAAAAATATAAAAAATCGTCTTCCAACAGCAGCGGGTCCTTGCAGTTCCAAACTACCGGTGGTCAGGTTACAGAGTAAGGAACCTCCTCACAATTCGTGCCGTATCCAAGAGAGCTGCCTTCTGTATTCGACCCTTCAGCCAGGGACCAAGCGAGAGCCTTTCGAGGTGTCGATCAAGACTCTTCGCTATCAGACCATTCACTGACACTACTATCGGAATTATGATTGTACTATTCAATTTCCACATAGCAGTAATCTCGTGTGCGAGATCAATATATTTCAATTGTTTTTTCTTTTTCATCAGCAACGAGATTACCATCATGTGGAACCGCGATATATATAATAATTTATGTAAGTATTTAAGTAATTCCAGAACTATTTTAAGAAAATACGCAAACTGAGCAATAATCTTTTTATTCTAAAAATCCAGTTAATGTCAAAGTATGTATGACAAGTATATGTCGTTCTCTAGTTTTCATATTTGCAAATAGATTGCGTATTGCGGCCAGTATTGCATTTAATTAATTCTAACAATATATAGGTACAATCATAGCACGTCTTGCAGATCGGTCCACTATCACGATATCGGGTTTTTTTTTTATAGCAAGAGTTCAGCAGACAGGCAAACGGCTCACCCTGGCAGGTGGTCACCGTCGCCTATGGACGTCTGCAACACCAGAGGCATTACTAACGCGCTGCCGGCCTCGAAGAAATTTTATAACGCCTTTTTTGAAGAACCCCATATCGTACCGCGCTGAGAAAACCTCAGCCGGAAGCTCATTCCAGATCCTGAGAGTACGCAACATGAACGTTCTGGAGAACCGTTTCGTACAGGAAAGAAGAGGCTCCAGGAAATGGGGATGAACACCCAGCCGATGGCGGGCAGTGCAGTGGTAGAAAGACGACGAGGGCACCATTCTAAATAGCTCCTCAGAACACTTCCCGTTGTACAGACGGTAGAATACGCAAAGAGACGCAAAGTCTCTCCGAAGTCCAAGCGTGTCTAGACCGTCTGTGAGTATGGGATCCAACACGAACTGTTTATTAGCAACAATACACCTATCCGTGATAATCGACCGATCCCAGTAGAGCAAATATGAACCATTATCGAGAACTGGCTCAGGCCTATATTGGTAATATTATTATTACCACTTCCCGGTTCGGTTCAGATCCGCTCGCAACGGAACTGTTGCGCGGCACCAGCTAAATGTCACAGACACTGAACACAATCTTATGGTACGGTCAATGGGAGTCAGTAAGGAGTATACTTGCACAGTACCTCTCCATCTAACTAAATGAAGAGTCAGCTCCGCGTATTTTTCTTGATTTGGCGAGGTTGAAATTTCGAGGCCGGTTTGTAATTTTTTTCTATCTAGGTCTAAAGAGGATTTCTGTGCCTGGACTGGTTATGTAGCCGGCTATAGGTGGTGTTATAATTATATCTTGAAGTGCAAAACAGTCCACATTCTGTTAATAAAAAAATTTTATCGGACTACTCTGTAAAAAGTTATGCGTGGTCATACATAAAAAAAGTAATATATATGACGGCGGAATAGCTAGCGCCATCTATAGGATTAACACTGTGGTGAAATACTAGCGCCATCTACAGGATTGATACTGTAATACTTCGGCAGAGATACAGGAAAGGGGTTCTCACCGGATGGCGACGTTTTGACGTTTACAAAAAGGATAGCGGCCATGTTGAGTAAGAACCGGCAAATGGTGTGTGTGTTCGTGTGCAAGTATCGTGAATTACAGATATAAAAAGTAGTGCGCGGTACGTTTCTTGCAAGAATACCGATTAAGAGGTAAAATGGCAGACAACGAGAGCAACAAGGATAAAGGTACGCCTTTATCAGAAGTGGGATCCCCCGTGCCAGGCCCGGATGAAAGTACGCTTCGGTTACGCAATATGGAGACGCTTATTACTCGCATGTTAACTACGACGCAAACGCAGCCATCAGTAGCCGGTACTAGTTTCCAAACGGGTTCAGTGCAGCTGATACAGTTTAATCCAGAAGATATTGACGCAGATATAGAAAGCTGGTGTCAGGTTACCGAGCTCATTGTTAAGAGTAAACACCTAGAGGGTGTCGATTTGTTAGTGGCTTTATCAAGTGCACTGAAAGGACAGGCAGCCTCTTGTCTCACTAAGTTAAATTTAAACGATTTGTCATGGGATTCTGTGAAGCAAAGCCTAATAGCGAGATTCTGCCGGCCAAAGTCGTTACAAGATTACTTTGATGAAATTTTACATTTTCGCATTGATAACAAAGAAACCGCATCCCAGTGTGCTCTTCGGGTATGGAATATGATTGAACGAATACCAAAAACACAAATGCACGAGGATGCTATAGCTGGTTTTGTGACGTCACTATTGTGTAAAAAAGACAGTACGATACGCCGCGAGTTATCTTCACGTGTTATCACTAATAAAGCACAATTATTTAGATGTTTAAATGGTCTGTCCCTAAAACGTGAAATGGATTTTACTGAAACCCAAGAACCCGAATTTAAAAGACCTCGAGTGATGAATACTAAATTTACTGGTAAATGTCATCTTTGCGGAATAATTGGACATCGTTCTGCTGAATGCAAAGCACGCAGAGAGGATTTTTCCAAAATTCGACCAAAACAGGGAGACAGTGCACTTAATAACTCACGGATTCCTGAAAGAAGTACGTCTGTGATTTGTTACATTTGTGGTAATACCGGACATGTAGCAGCATATTGTAAAGAGAGGAAAAGTGGTGGTGGAGTGGTTTCAAAAAAAGAAGTAAACCTCTGTGAAATGCGATCTTCGAGAGGCACCTTGAAGACATCATCCGGTGAGTCGGTTCCTTTTTTATTTGATAGTGGATCATCTTGTTCTGTTATGAAGGAAAGTGTTACTAATAAAATGCCGGGCACGTTGTGCCGTAATCTTGTTTATCTCATTGGGATTGGGGGAGATGAGTTAAAATGTACATCCCAAATCTTGAGTGAAGTAAATATTGGAGATGTATCTCAAACTTTAACATTTCATGTAGTACCGGACAATTGTATTAAAGATCCTGTTTTAATAGGAAGGGATATCTTGGATAATGGAGTAAATGTTAAAATTAATAACAATGAGTTGATATTTTATTATAATCAACATACTAACATATGTGAGTCTAGTATTTTTAAACCAGATTTTACCCAGGTTAATACAGACTTGACAGGTAATTATAAAAATGTCCTTATCAAACTCTTAAACCGATATGCTGACTGTTTCACGGAAGGTGTTCCCAAAAGACGAGTAAAAACAGGAGAACTAGAAATTGTGTTAACAGACCCACATAAAATTGTGCAGAGGCACCCTTATAGATTAGCACCAATAGAAAAAGAAATTGTGAGAGACAAGGTTAGGGAGCTCCTTGATGCGGGTATTATTCAAGAAAGCTCCTCACCATTTGCTAGTCCTATTATTCTTGTAAAGAAGAAGGATGAAACTCATAGAATGTGTGTTGATTACCGTGAGCTTAACTCCAATACACGACCTATACACTTCCCATTACCTCGTATTGAGGAACAAATAGACCAACTCAGTGGAGCACAGTATTTCACATCATTAGACATGGCTTCAGGGTTCCACCAAATACCAATTCATCCAGATTCTGTGGACAAGACTGCATTTGTGACACCCGAGGGACAATATGAATATCTAGCAATGCCTTTTGGATTACGTAATGCCCCTTCAGTTTATCAGCGATGCATCACAAAAGCTTTGCATCAATTAAAAAATAAACCCTTGATCTATATGGATGATGTTTTGTGTTATTCTCATGACATTAGCACAGGTCTGAAAAAATTGGAAGACGTTTTAGATGCACTCTCTACTGCAGGGTTTTCATTAAACATCAAAAAATGCAATTTTATGAAAAGAAAAATTGACTTTTTGGGATACACTGTTCAGAATGGTGAGGTTAGACCAAATTTTCGTAAAATAAAAGCTTTAACAGATTCTCCTCAGCCAAAAACTGGAAAACAGGTTCGACAATTTTTAGGACTTGCTTCCTATTTTCGAAAATTCATTCCTCAGTTCACAAAAATTGTTAGTCCACTATATCCCTTAACAACACATAAAGGCCGTGTAACATGGGAAGAGAAGCATGAAGATATCCGTAAGACACTAATTAATATACTTACATCTGAACCAGTTTTAACCATATTTGATCCTTCATTACCAGTCGAGTTGCATTGTGATGCTAGTTCAGAGGGTTATGGTGCTATTTTAATACAAATAAAGAACAACTTTCCACATGTAGTAGAATACTATAGCCGACGAACAACTGATGCTGAGTCCCGTTATCACTCCTATGAATTGGAGACATTAGCTGTGGTAAAAGCTGTTGAACATTTCCGGCATTATTTGTATGGCCAACATTTTAAAGTTTTCACAGACTGTAACTCACTCAAGGCATCAAAATCAAAAACTGATTTAACACCACGTGTTCATCGTTGGTGGGCTTTTTTACAAGCTTATGATTTTGATATTATTTACAAAGATGGTCGTAGAATGGAGCATGCAGATTACCTTTCAAGAAATCCATTACCCGACCCTAAAAGTTCAGATACTGAATCATGTGCTCTTAAATCTTTATTTAACATCGTCAATGTTGTAGAATTGCATCAAGACTGGTTATCTGTAGAACAAAAGCGCGATACAGAAATTCAAGATCTAATTAATAAACATATTAACGCTGATTTACCTGAAGGAATTGGAGAAACTTATGACGTCAGAAATGGCATCCTTTATAGAAAAATTGTTAGAAACAAAATTGTTACATGGCTACCAGTAGTTCCACGCTCCCTGAGATGGACTCTGATTAATCACATTCATAATGAATTACAACATCTGGGTAAAGACAAGACTTTAGATAAACTCTATGAACAATATTGGTTCCCTGAGATGTCCAAATGTGTTAAAAAATTTATTGAATCCTGTATTGTTTGCAAAGCTTCAAAAGGTTCCTCAGGAGCTCAACCTGTGAGGTTACACTCGATTCCAAAAATTTCCATACCATGGCATACAATTCACATGGACTTCACAGGAAAATTAAGTGGAAAAAGTGATCGGAAGGAATATTGTTCTGTCATTATAGATGGTTTCACTAAATATGTGTTGCTAGAACACACATTTTCATTAGATGCAACTAGCGCAGTCCGGACTCTTAAAAGAGCCGTTTGCCTTTTTGGAGCTCCCAGGCGCATTATCGCTGATCAGGGGCGTTGTTACACCAGTCAAGAATTTAAAACCTTTTGTGCTGAGCATAATGTGGAACTGCATTTGATAGCAACAGGCTCCAGTAGGGCAAATGGTCAGGTGGAACGTGTAATGCGCACCCTGAAAAGCTTATTAACCATAATTGAAAATGATCCTAACAAAACATGGCGTGATGAGCTAAGCAATGTCCAGTTAGCTATCAACAGTACAAAGTCCACAGTCACTAAATTTTCACCAATGGAACTCATGTTTGGTATTTGTTCACAGTCCCTGGGGATGTCCAAAATTAGAGCACCTAAACCAGTAAATGAACAACGAATAGATCTAGAATCTGCTAGGCAAGATGCATTTTGTAACATAAAAAAAGCAGCAAACTCAGATACTCAAAGATACAATCAAGGTCGAGCTACCATCAAACCATTTTCAAAAGGTGACTTTGTTTTGATTAAAACCAATGAAAGAAATAAGACTAAACTGGGCAGAAAATATAGGGGTCCTTTTATAATATCTTCTGTACTAAACAATGATAGATATGAATTAAAAAACTTGACTAATCCACACCACATCTATAAATATGCACATGAAAACTTACGCCTAATACCTAAAGGAAATGATTTGCTATCAGATATATGCGCCAGTCTAATGCAACAAGATGAAGAGGAAATGATAGCAATGAATAACGAGGAGTCCAATAGGGATCTCTCAGAAAAATTTAGTTCATGTGATCATTTAAGTCCAAATTCAAATACTTTAAGTGCAAGCACAGATACTGTTTATACAAAATTGGATTCACCTACAGCAGATGTGGACGCCTTAAGTGATATCCAGAAGTAATTAAAGCAACTAATATAAACTTAAAAATTTAATAATGATATAAAATACTGTAATGAATAACTAAAAAAAAAATAATAATAATAATAATAAATAACTAAATAAAAAAATAATAAAAAAAAACCACAACAATTGGAATAAAAAAAATGAATTCAAGGACTCTAACAGTGATAATGGTTGCAGAGACAGTGTCATCCTGGCCATGCAACTGGATGTAGAGGCACACTTGTCTGGTCCAACCTGGATTATGTGCTGGTCTTGAAATAAAAAACAAGGAGTCTAACAGTGATAATGGTTGCAGAGACAGTGTCATCCTGGCCATGCAACTGGATGTAAAGGCACACTTGTCTGGTCCAACCTGGATTATGTGCTGGTCTTGAAATAAAAAACAAGGAGTTTAACAGTGATAATGGTTGCAGAGACAGTGTCATCCTGGCCATGCAACTGGATGTAAAGGCACACTTGTCTGGTCCAACCTGGATTATGTGCTGGTCAAAAGGACAGCGTATTCTAGGCTATGCACACGTGGCTAGTCATAAGATACGTTAGTCCAGCACCAGGTAGTCAACGTGAGGATGTTTTATGATAAGAGAGAATCTTATGTGTGTTTGAATAGCTACAAGTTTAAGCGCCCGAGGACGGTCGCAGGTCAGTCTGGCCGTGACGGCGGAATAGCTAGCGCCATCTATAGGATTAACACTGTGGTGAAATACTAGCGCCATCTACAGGATTGATACTGTAATACTTCGGCAGAGATACAGGAAAGGGGTTCTCACCGGATGGCGACGTTTTGACGTTTACAAAAAGGATAGCGGCCATGTTGAGTAAGAACCGGCAAATGGTGTGTGTGTTCGTGTGCAAGTATCGTGAATTACAGATATAAAAAGTAGTGCGCGGTACGTTTCTTGCAAGAATACCGATTAAGAGGTAAAATGGCAGACAACGAGAGCAACAAGGATAAAGGTACGCCTTTATATATATATATATACAAACGCATTGTAAAAGCTTACCGTGTCCATGCAAATGAGACCAGTTGTTCGAGGGTCTCCTCTGCAGACAAACGCCCCCCAAAGCGCACAAGAACGACGTTATATTCGCCCACTCTTGAACTTGCATCTGAAAATAAATAGCGTCATCACTTTGTTAACGTACCCATACTACGTAGCTCGTTCAGAGGGCAGGAAGGTCCTCAAAATATCACGCTTGGTCACAGGGAGGAGGGGGGTGGGGCTTAGGTTGTCGTCACGTAATCAATATACATACATACATATAATCACGCCTCTTTCCCGTAGGGGTAGGCAGAGACCACTTCTTTCCACTTGCTACGATCCTTACATGCTTCAGTAACTTGTAAGTTTATTTCATTTTCTTGTATATATATTTAAGGTGAACAATAAAGAGTTTCATTCATTCATTCATACTTGTTTCGCTTCGTCCACTTTCATTATTCCCTTTATACCTGCTATGTAATCAATATCCTCTAAAGAAAATCTCGCGATTTCTCAAGCTATCAAGCTCTAAGCTATAAGTTCAATCATAATAAACATGGCGCATTTCGCGTTTAGTTTTTACTTATACGTATGCATGTATTTTGCATGTATTTGCGTCACGCGGCAAGCGCTGTATTAATAGAAGACAATATGAACCAGATTAATTATTTTTATCTTTTTACATCTGGAAAAAATTATTGAAATCCATATTTATGATTGCAACGCGAAAACTAGGTGGGGGGGAGTCTTTTCATTATTCAAAATTGCCAAAAATAAAACTCTGGTTACAAAAGAATTTTTTGTTTTATGGTACTAGTTTACATAGAAAAAAAGGGAGCGGGGATGTAGTGTATGCTTTTTAGTCCACGGTATTCATTTGCAGCATATCAACTAGTACATCAACGCTGTCTAGCATGTCTGTCTATAATTGTCATAATGTCACTGTCAATACAAATTGCAACTGTAAATGTCAAGTGTCACTGTAACTGTCAAGATGTTACTGCAAATGTCATGTATAATACATAGCAACACTGTAAGCAGTTACGAATAGATCAGGATTTGAAGTGTCAGACGGCAGTTAAAGGCAAATAAAGCTCATGTTAATTTAAATTATAATTATCGAAGACCAACTTATCTGTGCAGAGGCGAAGAAAGAATACTAACATCTGCGGCCGGGGTCGGCCTGTCGTAAAAGGCGACAAAACAACCCACCCTAGCTACGTGGTAGGGCCCCGAGCCCGTCTGGATGGCAACCACCTTTGGTCTTAAGTATGCCGCCATAATAACCTTGTGCTGTGTTCGGGCATTAGTGACCCAAGTTCCTGTACTCTTATGCGACAGCAGTGTGTTTGCGATGCCACTGGCCTTGTAAACACCCATAAGCGACGGTAACTGCTAAATTCTAAGCGGGCCGTCAGCCTGTCTGCTGTCCAACAGAAATAAAAAAATAAACTTAGAAATCCCAGGTTCGAATCTCACGATGGCCATGCACAGCTTAGACATTCTTTTCTCACCTAATGTGCATATTCTAAACTATCCGTTCCCGCCCGCTTCGCTGGTCGAATAACAAAAAAAAGTAAATCGAAAAAAATGTGACAAGTTTTCGTACGCATGCGCGCTACGCCGCTTGCCCCACTTCTCCGCGGCAAGAAAACACACATCACTGAATAATGTAGTGCTTATAAAAATCGTTGTTCGTTAAAACTTTATTTTAAATTATTATTTCTATGAACTTTTATTTTAATGATTTTTTTGTTATTATTTTTCATTTATTTTTCGTTATTTTTTAATAAGAATTTTTTTTTTCTAATTTTTGTAAAAACCCCAGTGATGCACGCCTACATTGCATAAGGTGCTGCCTAGCTAGCCGAACAGGGTGAGCGGCTACCACACAACATTTTTGTAATACTTACATTTTTAAACTCGTGATATCTTTCGAATGGAATATCCGAATTGAATAATTCAAAAAGTTATATAAAGGTATTGAAGCAGTTTTGAATATGAAATAATTTATTTTGATAAGGATTAATACCAAGATACAAATAAAGAGCCTTTTCTAGGGGCGGCATTACAATTAAATTTTTAAAATAAAAGAACACTTATTGTGGCATAACTATAATAGTTAGACATATGCTGTCGCGACACTTTTTGTAAACAATGATGTGTTCTGCAAAGTCGTAGTACATTATTTTATTCTATCATCAATAGTTTTCGCAGCGCACGTGATTTAAATAATATTTTAGGTAATTTTTTTACACCTTGGGTTACATTATTGGAGTTTTAGTAAGGATCCCTAATTTTTTTTAAATATAATATAGCCTATGTCACCCGAGGATAGTGTAGCTTCCCAACGGTGAAAGAATTTTTTAAATCGGGTCAGTAGTTTCGGAGCCTATTCAATGCAAACAAACAAACAAACAATCAAATCTTTCCTCTTTATAATAGTATAATAGTATAGATAACTTTATATTATATGAAGATATCACAATGTATAAGCATATTTTTTTAGATAAGGGCCAAGTGTCTAAGAAATATAACTTAGAAAATTTTATTGAAATATATCCAGAAATTTTGCCGTGATGCATGATAGGAACTTACTTGATACGTACCGACGGTGAACTTATGAACAGGCCTGAGCCCAATATTGGTTCGTTACGGGCTGTTTAAGGCGCTTAGGTTGCCTAAAGAAGTTTTCCCTCAAAAACATACCTCAAAATCGTGCTCGCTGTTCGTATGATGCGAGACGCGTCTCTTGCCGACGGAACGATGCAACGCCTCCAATTGACACTCGTCCACTTTGTCCCCTTGGACTTTTGGATATTTCTGGAGTAGCTTACAAAGGGAGTCCCTATAAAAATAAGTCGTTGGTAACAAAATTTTACCGAGGTAAATAATAATGTTATGTGTATGGTAATGATCTAGGGGAAGGAAGAGGCAGATATAGAGAATTAGAGAGAAGGAGAGAGAGAGTGGCCTAGAAACATAGAGATAGGGAATGACAAATGGCCAAGGGAGAGACGAAGGAGAGAACAGAGGAAGAAAGAGGGGGAGAGGAGGCAAAAAAGCGGGCAAGAGGAAATTAGAGATAAAGAGAATTCAGGATCAGACTCAAGTACATCTTATATATAAAATTCTCGTGTCACAATGTTCGTTCCCGTACTCCTCCGAAACGGCTTGACCGATTCTCATGAAATTTTGTGAGCATATTGAGTAGGTCTGAGAATCGGCCAACATCTATTTTTCATACCTCTTAGTGATAAGGTCACTATTCCACGCGGCCAGAGTCGCGGGCACAGCTAATATTATATACCTGTCTGAAAGAAGATGTAGTGACAAAAATTGAGAAAGGTATGCTGAGATGGTTTGGCCATGTTGAGAGAAAGAATGAAGAACGATTGACGAAAAAAGTGTATAAGGCGAGTGTGAATGGAAGTGTTGGAAGGTGTAGACCTAGGCGGACGTTTTGTAACCAGATCAGGGACGTCTTGAAAAAAGGCCAGGTCAAGAGTACCCTAAACCGAAGGGCATGTATGAAGGGAATAATGAAAGTGGACGAAGCGAAACAAGTATGTAAGGATCGTAGCAAGTGGAAACAAGTGGTCTCTGCCTACCCCTAAGGGAAAGAGGCGTGATTATATGTATGTATGTAATATTTCCATTTCACAATATTTGTCTTCATCATTTCAGCCGGAAGACGCCCACTGCTGGACAAAGGCCTCCCCCAAAGATCTCCACGATGATCGGTCCTGCGCTGCCCTCATCCAACCTATTCCGGCGATCTTGACCAGATCATCGGTCCATCTTGTGGGGGGCCTACCAACACTGCGTCTTCCGGTACGCGGTCGCCATTCGAGGACTTTTCTGCCCCAACGGCCATCAGTCCTTCGAGCTATGTGCCCAGCCCACTGCCACTTCAGTTTTGCAATCATCCGGGCTATGTCCGTTACTTTGGTTCTCCTGCGAATCTCCTCATTTCTGATTCGATCTCGCAGGGAAACTCCGAGCATAGCCCTCTCCATTGCCCTCTGAGCGACCATGAGCTTTCTCATAAGGCCCATAGTTAGCGACCACGTCTGCGTTCCGTATGTCATCACTGGCAACACACATTGGTTAAAAATAAATATATGTTAATATTTGTCTTACCAACAACGAAACGTTTCCTCCCAAACAGGCTGCACTCCATTCACACAGTGCTCTATTTTTCTCAACAACGCCATTATCCGTTTCTGAAGCGCGTCTGAACAAACAAAAAGTTATGTGATTAGTGGGTTGGATTCCCACGTATGCTTAGAGACAGATACGCAGTATAACAAGGAAAATTCTAGAAACGAGGATGTATACAGAAGAACACGTAGATCAAATGAGAAAAATATAAGGGCAGGAAGAAGTCCCTTCATCTATGGCAGGTAGGGGTATATGGCGCTAGTGCATTTTTTTTTAATGCTGTAGGACAGCAGACAGGCTGACGGCCCGCTTAGAATTTAGCAGTTACCGTCGCCTATGGGTGTTTGCAACGCCAGTGGCATCGTGAACACGCTGTTGTCCCATAAGGGTACAGGAACTTGGGTCACTAATGCCGGAACACAACACATGGTCTTAAGTATGCCGCCATAATAATATGGCAGCATACTTAAGACCAAAGGTGGTCGCCATCCAGACGGGCTTGAGGCCCTACCACGTAGCTAGGGTGGGTTGTTTTGTCTCCTTTTACGACAGGCCGACCCCGGCCGCAGAGAGTAGAGAGAGTATTCTTTCTCCGCCCCTGCACGGATACATACAGTGTACATGAATAAAATAAATAAATATGTATGTTGGGACATTTAACACAACGCCATCTAGTCCCAAACTAAGTTGCATACCACTTGTGATATGGGTAATAGACAACTGATATACTACATATATACTTTTTTTTTGTAAATAAATACATATTACATATAAACACCCAGACGCTGGACGGGAATCGAACCCTTGACCTCCGCGAGCGTACCGACTTACGTTATCCGTTACGCCAAGAGGTCGTCGAAATGTAGTTATTGTAGATGAATTGAAGTATGCCGAGTAAAAAATTTTTAATATTTTTGGCAACTAAATAATGTCGGTATAGTATTGAAAACCTCAACCATTTTAAAAATTGTGGCGTCACCTTAACTCATTCCGACAAACACGTTCAAACATAGAGGCAGTTCTCCTTTCCTCTATCCATACTACTAACTGAGAAAGACCAGTACAAACGGTGCGAGGCCACATCATCACTGAACCATTCGTTAAAGATGTCAGGAATGGGCAGCAACACAAAAATAGATAAGTTTTTTCTCTAAGCAGGGGCGGAGTAAGAACTAACCCCTGCGACCGGGGTCAGCCTGTCGTAAAAGCCGACAAAACAACCCACCCTAGCCAAGTGCAAGGGCCCTACGCCCCAAGCCCGTCTTGATGACGACCACCTTTGGTCTTAAGTATGCCGCCATAGTAACATTGTGTTACATTGCGGCAGTAATACGGACAGCGATATGTCCACGGCGCCTTTAGGGTTGCAAACATCCATAGGCGACACGACGGTAACTGCTTATTATCAAGTGGGCCGTCAGCCTGCTGTTCCTCGGAAATAAAAAAACTTAGGACTAATATATCACTTCTTCGTGTATCCATTTTCACCATCTTATACTCTCAGGTCTTTCAAAGCTGACAATGTAGTGAATGCAGCGTAGAAAAGAAAATCACACTAAGAACTACTCACTTTGTATATTTTCAGGGTGGCAGCCTGTACCTACATCCGGATTAGCTGCTTGCACAGACGATAATTTCCATGCACATATTATTAAAATGAATTATCTGTGACAATTGACACAACGTCATATAATCACGAAATGAGGAGCAGAGCGCTTGTGTTATGTCATAATATCCGGATGACCGAGCTTTGCTCGGTATTTTTTTTTATAAATTGTGTTTTTTGGAAATTAACAATTGATTTGCTTAGTCTAACCTCAAAGCAAACACTCATTGAATTCAAGTTACTTAACAACGCCATCTGCTGGAATAGCTTTAGTGTTGTTGTGTCGTTAAAGCAATTTAAAAAAAAATAGTATTATTATTCACCGATAGATGTCAGGAAGAGTCGTCACCTTTTTGTTATTTTTCTTCCAATAAAAAAAAGCTAATAAAATGACATTTTCTAGAAATGATTCCTAGCTAGATCGATGTATTGCCCCCGAAACCCCCCGTATACTAAATTTCATGAAAATTGTTGGAGCCGATTCCGAGATTCCAATTATATATATATATATATATATATATATATATATATATATATATATATATATATATATATATATATATATATATATATATATATATATATATATATATATATATATATATATATATATATATACCTAGTCAGGTCATAAACTCTGTCACATGTTTAATGTAAAATAATTGTAACAAGTTTATTCATTATGTAACCATTCATATACCAAAATGAACTTAACAAAACATAGATTCTTATGACATTAAAGTTTATTCAAAATGACCTCCGTGATTTTGAATACAGGCCTTCAATCTGCGCGGCCAGTCGTCTATCGCAGCACGAACGAGGTCCATGTCAATATCGGCGGCTGCCTTAATCAAGGATGTCTTGAGTGACTCCAAATTGGGATGAGGCTTTGAGCACGCCTTTTCCTCCAAGTGTTGCCATATCTTGTAATCTAACGGATTCAAATCTGGACTGGAGGAGGGCCAGTCTTCGTGCCGGATGAAGTCGATTTCACGCACCGCCAGCCAGTCTTGTGTGCTCTTCGCTCTATGAGCTGGCGCCGAATCTTGTTGGAATACCCAGTGCCTGCTATTGAACATGCTATGAGAAACAGGTTCCACAAGGTTCGTCAGAACTGTATTTTGATACACAACAGCATTCGTTTTTACACCTTTCTCACAAAAATGTACCTCTGTTAAGCTCCAATAAGAAACTCCCAACCATACCATGAGCGAGGATGGAAAATGATCTCGTTGGACACCCGGAATACGGTTGTTCGCTTCTTCACTACTGTGTGCGTACACCTTATCATTTTGTTTGTTGTAGCTCTCTTCTACGGTAAACATTTTTTCATCCGAAAAAAGAATTTCCCGATATTTTTTTCTCGCGTACCGCTTCAACAAAGCGCGGCATCTCTTCAGTCTCAGGTCCATTAGACGAGCATTCAAACGATGTCCTGTTTTTCTTCGATATGCCCGAAGCCCTAAGTCTTCATTTAACACCCTTTTCACCGTGGTTCTGCTTAACCCCATCTGAAGGGCCAACAGTTTCTGCTTACGTTTGGGATTTCTTTGAATTCGTGCTTTCACAGCTTTTATCACTGCTGGAGTCCTAACAGACCGAGGGCGACCACTTCTTGACCTGTCATCTACACTAGAGTCTTCATTGTATCGTTTGATGGTACGATAAACGAATCTTTTGGTTATATTCAAATTTTTCAGTATGTTAAAAATTTGAATTGGCGCGTAACTGCAGCGATGCAACGCAATAACTGCAACACGGTCTTCTTTAAGCGTCCACTCCATATTTAAAAATGAGTAAAATTCTAAAAGTATACCTTTTTTATTTTCATGAACAATTCGAAATTCGAATTCAATAAACTTTTTTGTGGCCAGCATTCTAAAAGAAAAGTTTTTACTATCAAAATACAGTCCTGACGAACCTTGTGGAACTTGTTTCTCATACCATGTTCAATAACAGGCACTGGGTATTCCAACAAGATTCGGCGCCAGCTCATAGAGCGAAGAGCACACAAGACTGGCTGGCGGCGCGTGAAATCGACTTCATCCGGCACGAAGACTGGCCCTCCTCCAGTCCAGATTTGAATCCGTTAGATTACAAGATATGGCAACACTTGGAGGAAAAGGCGTGCTCAAAGCCTCATCCCAATTTGGAGTCACTCAAGACATCCTTGATTAAGGCAGCCGCCGATATTGACATGGACCTCGTTCGTGCTGCGATAGAGGACTGGCCGCGCAGATTGAAGGCTTGTATTCAAAATCACGGAGGTCATTTTGAATAAACTTTAATGTCATAAGAATCTATGTTTTGTTAAGTTCATTTTGGTATATAAATGGTTACATAATGAATAAACTTGTTACAATTATTTTACATTAAACATGTGACAGAATTTATGACCTGACTAGGTATGTACATATATATATATATATACAAGAATTGCTCGTTTAAAGACATAGGATTTATAAATACACCCAGACTCGGAACGGGATTCCGACTCGTTTACTTCGCGGGTGTTCGGCTCGTTATCAGCGCGGCTTCGACTTGCGAAAGCTATTAAGTCATGACAGTCGTCCTGACAAGATACTATCGTCGTGCTTAAAGGATCAATTTCTATTATACAAAATGCATAATATATATGCTTGACAATATAGACAGGTATAGCAAAACCTTTTTTCTTTTTTACCGTGATGTAAAAGCTTTACGCAAACCCCATGTGGGGGCGGAGAAAGAATACTGACACCTGCGGCCGGGATTGGCTTGTCGTTAAAGGCGATAAAATAACCCACTCTAGCTACGTGGTAGGGCCCCAAGCCCGTCTGGATGGCGACCACCTTTGGTATTAAGTATCGTTCAGCACCGATCAGCACCGGTCATCTCTCACAGTCTAGAAGGCAGTGGATGGTTCCAGGTACACTCACCAGTTGTGAGTACAGTGGACGTGTGCGCTATCTCCTGGAAGACGGCGTAATTGGGCAACAGGCAGCTGGCGGTGATCTCGTCGCTGCCGCACCGGATGTCCGCCTCCTGGCAGAGGAGGGCGAAGCATGACATGGCCACGAGCACCACATCCGTGTCTATCGACCACAGGCACATGAAGAACACCACCTGGATTCAGTCCATTTTTTCCAAACTTTATCACTTCATCACCGATTATGATAAAAACCACCAAATTACAAAAGATAACAAGCGACATCGTCATCTACCTTCAAGTAATATTTTACTATACCTTGTGGCGCCTCACTCGCCACCTGATTTGTAACACTGATAACATCTAAGAATTGTATACTTTCTCATATATTCTTCTTTCCAGATATATGTATACTTTTTAGAGACTTTTCGAGAAGCTATGATATGTCAATACAAACGTAATAAAATTGGAGTCTGTCACTAAATTATTTTATAATTAGATACGTTTTGTAATTATTAATTAGTTATCACACAATAACATGATACACACTATGATTAAAAATAGTGAGCCAGTGAAATATATGTGTTTGATTAAATCTCTACCTTAGAGAATCTACCCAATAGGAGGTCCGGTTAATCCTCCAAAACCTTATCCATTTTACCAACAAACAAAATGTAAACAAATCGTAAAAAGGGTTTTTTGGATGTCGATTTTACAATAACGTGATACAAAAATTATCATAGCAACTTTTAATTATTTATTAGAAATATCTCCTATATTCTTATTTTTTTTTATATTACTATTCCTTACTTTTAAAAAAAATATATTATTTTTACAATTATGAATGATAAATATAATGCGTATAAAATTTACATATTTACAACATTAATTATTATTGTAATAACTAACTTACATTATAAAGAAACTAAAAAGACAATGTTTCCAAATCTCTTACTGGTTTTATATACTGGTACTTATAAGTGTACTGTTCAAGGTACTATTGTCGATTGGAAGGAGTGTTTTATTATTACGGTCGGATTATACCCGCCATGTTGTTTTCATTCTAGCTTTATTTGAGTAAACATTGGTTTGTTTGTTTACATTTTATTTTTTGGTAAAGTGGATGGAGTATAATGAAAAACAACAATAGTCAGTTCGTGTTACCTAAAAAATAATTTTAATTATGAATAATGACCGATAATGCTCACATATAAAAAAACGCTATAAGTGACTAAAATTTATAAAACTATAATCAAAATAAAAAGCGCTCTAAACAATTAAAATTCGCAATACCATGTTCAAAATTTCAAAAAAAAAGCTTTAAGCAATTATGTAATAACATTCGTAAGACCATGATCGAAATAAAAGTGCTTTATGTAAATAAAATTCATTAAACCATAATGATATAAAGCGCTTAAACAGATTAAAACTCGTAAAACCTTAATCAATAGAAATAAAGCTTTTTAGGCGATTAAAATACGTAAAACTGTATCTATCTCAAATGGCGTCAAAAACGTACCTCAAGCTTGATATGCGCTTGTTTACAAATAGGGATTTGCGAGCCCACGTTCGCGTACTCCTTATGCTTGGCCAGGAACTCGTTCCTGCATGTCAGTATATCCCGCAACCAGCGAAGCACTTCGCGGTAGTTGCATATCTGACGCTGAATCAGCTTCTGACTGATGTTGTATAGCATTTGGGAGCTACGAAATAAGACGGACGAGAAGTGTTGAGTAGTGTATACCTACCGTCACGAGTTTAGAGCGCTCGGCGAAAGTAGTGGGGAGACTTGCACATGTGTACATTCACGCTTATAATTATTACGAATCATATTATTACGACGCACACATGCGGACGGTACGTGGGAGCGGCAAGCGGCTAATAAACTAATACGGCGCCGGCGCTGGCCATCTCACCCATCGTACCCCGCTCTCCCCCCCCCCCCCAACAGACCCAAAAAATGACAACTGCGCATTCAAGGTCAACGCTCAAAACTCGTGACGGTATGTATAGTAGATAAGAGAAACACTACGTGGCCCGTTCAAGGTGGGGGAGGTCACTAAAATTACACTTGGGGGAGGGCGTTCAAGTATTACGTAACATAATTTTTGAAAATTTTGAAATATGTAACGCGCCGTAATATTTTCCTATAAACCTCTCAAAAGTTACGTAACATTTGAATGCCCCCTTGGTCTAATATGGCGCGTTAAGCGTTTAGTTCTTGCTTGTAACTTAACTATTTTTAACTTTTATTAATTTGTTTTTATCCGTGCAGGGGCGGAGAAAGAATACTGACACCTGCGGCCGGGATCGGCGTGTCGTAAAAGGCGACAAAACAACCCATCCTAGCTACGTGGTCGGGCCTCAAGCCCGTCTGGATGGCGACCACCTTTGGTCTTAAGTATGCCGCTATAATAACTGTGTTGTGTTCCGGCATCAGTGACCCAAGTTCCTGTACCCATATGGGACAGCAGCGTGTTTGCGATGCCACTAGCGTTGCAAACACCTGTAGGCGACGGGATGGGATATTCCCTAAATGGAATTATATTGTGTAACGGGAACTAGATAACTACATATAAACTTTTATTTTGTAAATGAATACATATTATGCGTAAACAAACCTCGGGTCAGGAATCGAACCCATAAGACCAGCAAATGTTCTGACGTGTTAGTGCGGAACGAAAGCTGAATAGATAATTTAAAAAATTCAGCTGACCTGATATCCCAAAAGGTGTTTAGTGGGGCCTCAGGATTCCACATATTCACCCTGTCGGGTCGGTGTAGGGCTAACAGGGCGTCCATGGCCGCCTGGGAAATCTCCCCCATGCCCGTCTGGTGAACTAACGAGACCAGGCCGTTTATCAGCTCAGTGGTCGACGATTGGATCTCAATACTGGAACGTCCTGGGTTCTATGCAAAAAAAAAAAAACAATTATTCTATAATTGGCACGAAGTTCCTTATCGCGCGTTGTGAAAGGTGGCTAGACGGAAAAAATTCTCACGAAAAGTTGTAACGACACTTTTTGCTATAGTAAGCTATTGTAAGCTATGCGGCGTGCGCATGTTTTTCTGTCTGTCTCTCTCTCTCTCTTATAGAAAGCAAGCCAGATATTTTCATTTCTATTTCGCATTGAATAGTGTGGTGTCGCGACGATTATTTTTGTTGAGTTACAGGTTTTTAATACATAATAAATAATAAAAAATAATAATAATGAATCCTGACAGTGTTTCTGCACAAGTTCCGGATATTGCTGATGGAGTTAGGTTAGTTACTGATTAAGTTTATATTACATTATATTTGTTAATAATAAAAAAAAATATTATTATAACTTAAAAAAATTATTACAATTCCTTCACTAATTAATCGAAAGGAACTTCGTTCCATCCGGGTGTCCCTTGACACCTCTCAAGTTTTGTTTTTGTATGTCGCTATAATCACGTCTCTCTCTCTCTCTCTCTCTCTCTCTCTCTCTCTCTCTCTCTCTCTCTCTGTGTGTGTGTGTATGTGTATGTGTGCATGCGTTTGGGTGTGTGTTTGCTGATTGCCTGTCCACTGGACTCCAGGTTTAAAATATACTTACACTCAACATGAGCATAGGATCAGCGTGAATAAGCTTCACGATCATTAGCAGCAGATTCCTATACGCTGGCATTTCTTCGGATTTATTAAACTTCGACTGCACCTCCTTAGATTTGAGGGACAGGGATATCATACGTAGGGGGGTGTGGACTACGTAGCCCTAGAAGGAAACATTCATTATGTTCATTTTATTAACAATTTTACTATTAGCACACTTTTATTAGTTTCGCCTGATGATAATGGTAATGGTGGCCGGTATACTTCAGGATGTCACCTTCAGGATGAGTGGCCTATTAATAAATGATACTCAGTACAGATTTTATTAAATTTATTTGTGCCAGCGACTGCGACGTGTCACTGCACATAGATTACTAACTCACAGAAGGTAATGTTGCTTACACAAGCAAAATCATATACCTTACACTATTAACTTTTATTAAAAGTATTAAGTTCGATATTGTCGCGATGCCACTGGCTTTGCAAACACCCATAGGCGAGGGTAACTATTGAATTCTAAGCGGGCCGTCAGCCTGTCTACTGTAAAAAAAAACAGTGATATACTGTACATCAATAAAAAACAAGCAGCACTGCAGTCTTTCTTCTTCACTCTTCAAGCAGCGCGCTACGAATTTAGCGAGCGCAGAATGCCGCTCTATTTATTACGTAACATACATACGGCGCGTGACACGTAATAACGTATCTTCCGTTTCGCTCACTCACTCTCATTTATTTACCTCATTATCTTAGCATACATTTATATTACATAAAATTTTTATGACACTAATAATAATCAGTTACCGTCGCCTATAGATGTTTGCGACGCCAGGACATGCAACGGGATTTATGGCCCTTTGCACGTTTATCTCTCTTACATAGGTTATTTGCTTCTCCATTTCATAGTTTATTTATTTGTATGTCCTCATAGACTTTTTAGTCAAGTTATTATTTTATATAGTTTATTTCTTAATTCCTTAATGTACTACTTCTTTTTTGTTTATTTACTTACACACAGTATCTATTATAATAGTTTTGTTTCTATATATTACTTGTTTTCACATTTTAATGCAGTACAACTTATTTGCCATGAATTCACTAATTGTGTTTTCTGAAAGTTTAGTCTTTGTTATGGTCCCAAGGTCACACCTGAAACGCTCGCGTTGTAAAGTACGAGTAGAAAAAAAATTACAAATAAAAATTTATTATTATCTTATTACTTTAAAATATAACATACTTGTGTCGCTTTGTTAGCGGTGTCAGTGAACAATGCTCTCAATTCAGCTGCTCGCGGATACAGCAGCTCTATCTGAGGCCACCAAGGGAGTCGCGGTTGTCTTATTACTCTAAAAAAAAGTGTTTGTGTAGTTACGCACGGACGTAAGAAGTTACTTTGGCATATCAGAACAAAAATAGCATCTCTTTGTTTCTAAAAAGAATAATAAATGAATAAAATAAAAAGATTACATACCGATAATTAAAAATAATCTCAAATCTACAAATACACTTAAAAAGTTTAAAATATTTTTTACAATGGCCTATCATTCACCACCATATACATGTATAATTTAAAATCACATATACAAGCTGACCTGGCAGACGTTGTTCTGCCATACAAATTTTAAAAAAACAGCGCCATCTGTTAGAATCTTATCGAACTAACAGATAATTATGACTCTGTCAGATAATAAACAAATAATTCGCAATAAAATAAAACTGCGATTATAAATTGAGATATAAACTATCCTATCTTTCAAGTTGGATAAAACTGCACATAGTGCGCAAAATATTATTAAAATCGGTTAAGTACTTTAGGAGTCTATAGCGGACAAACAACGTGACACGTAATTTATATATATTAAGATTGTTTCCACTGATATAAAAAACGTTTTTTCCTAAAAGCGCCAAAAGAATAACTTCAAAAACTTACACTATTTCAACGCACATGTTTGGCAACGTAAATGACCCCACCCCCTCTCCACTAGCAATACGCACCAAACACACACAAACCGTAAGCGACCATGACGGAATGTCGAGAAGCCAAAAATAGCCGAGGGAAACCGATTTTTACCGCCTAATAGAGGGAAATAATTGCGTTAAATTTCCCTCACTTAGTTGCTTACATTGTGTACAACGCGCGTTATGCTAGCATAGGGGATCATTTTACCCAAGAAAGAAAACTTTGTTTAGGAAATTAAGCAGTTAGTGTTACAAATATTTATAAATAATTTAAAATTAAAGTGCCCGCAACGTTGCCGGGAGGTTGAGAGCACGCATGCTGTTCCGCGTGCCTCCCTCAATTATAAATTGACGCGGGAAAGCCCCGTAGGGCGAAACCTCGTCACTCAGCGCAAACCGTGGAAAAGGCTCGGCCTGACACAAGGTGCGAGCCCCCGCCTTTAAGCGGTAGGTGAACAGTGAAATTTTTAGTGGATAGTTCACATCACGGTTTTGTTTTGAAAATAATCATGACCTACCCAATGATATCTATTTTATATATAAAAAGAGGCAGGCAGATATGTTTCAAGCGCACGCCAAGTGAAGACTCGAAAACAGGCCAATTGGGACGTTTCGTCTTTAGTCGCGTAAATCTATTCGAAGGTGTTTAATTATTGACTATTGTGTTACTATGGTGATTATTTGTTAAACCATTATTTTTAAGAATTTTTTTTTTTATTAGTCGAGTACATCAATTTTCAAGCGAAACAAAATACTTTAAAGCAGGTAGGTTGACATTGTTCAAATGTGTTTGAAATGTGAATGGATAGTAAATATCGAATTTTGTTTCTTACCTACCAACGAAATATCCTTCTGTTCAACAAAATCATAATCTATGGTTCGACATAACACATGAAGTGCAATCGTTCCAATTATAGCTATCTTTTTTACTCGCGTGCTTAGCCCACCTTTTGTTCTTTTCATTAATGCTACTTGTCAACAAGTGTGCATTATATCGATATCAGTAAGGCGAGATCAGATTTGAAGAGTCAGTTAAGTGTCAGTGAAGGTAACAAACATATTTTGTATATAAAATCATTGGACCTACCTCAATAGCGATGATATTATAACATAATGATACGACACATGCGCGTTCAGATTCAGACACACTTTGAGTGCGTCGTTGTTGTGCGGCATGATCCTGAATAGGGAGACGAAACAGTCCGCCATCAGATCCATCTCCGAATATCCTGGCGTTATGTTGCCACGGCCGTGCGTTTTTGCCGGATTGAAGAGTAGAGACTAAAATGGAATCAGTTAAAGTTTTTTATTGTTGTGGAACAGCGGACAGACTGACGGCTCACCATAGTTACCGCCTATGCATGTCTGCTACGCGGGCGGAAGAAGAGGAACATTGGGATGATCCCTTGTCAACTGTGGGGAGCTTACTGGCGCATTGCACGGTATTCACACAGTAAACCGCTGCCAGCCCCCAGGCTCCCAGGAGTACGTGGAAATACAACCACAAAACCAAACCACAACAACAAAAGGGAGGAACCTAGAAGGAATTGCGACCTGGTCACACATGAGTGCAACACGAGTTTATTATGTCAGCATATTAAGAAACCAAGGTAATTGCCATCCAGACAGGATTAAAACCCTACCACCTAGGTTTATTTTTATGGCTGTAGAACAGCAGACAGGCTGACGGCCCGCTTAGTATTTACCAGTTACCGTCGCCCATGGGTGTTTACAACGCCAGTGGCATCGCGAACACGCTGCTGTCCCATAAGGGTACAGGAACTTGGGTCACTAATGCGGGAACACGACGCAAGGTTATTATGGCGGCATACTTAAGATCAAAGGTGGTCGCCATCCAGACGGGCTTGGGGCCCTACCACGTAGCTAAGGTGGATTGTTTTGTCGCCTTTTAGGACAGGCCGACCCAGACACAGAGTAGAGGGGAGGAGGCAGCAAACCCAGGAGAGAGAGAAATTTGGGCGTGAATCAAGTAATTTCATTAAGTGAATGCGTATATTTATATAGTTCAGTAGGCAGAACGGCCTAACCGGATAGCAGGGTCAGCATCATCTATGAGCTATTCGAAGCGTACACAACACGAAGTGGCCCCAAGAAATTGGAATAAACGCTTAACTATTCAAGCCATTCTAAGCAACTCATCAGATCATTCCCCGTAGTATAAGGTAAATTAATCAGCGAATATTTAACAAGATTATTCTCTGTGCAGGGGGGGAGTAACATCCCTGCGGCCGGGGGAAGCCTATCCTTTAAAGAAACAAAACAACCCTAGCTAGATAAAAATCTGGATTCCAAATATAGCGCCATAATAACCTTGTGTTGTGTTCAACAGTTATCCAGATTGCAGTTAAGTGTTGCTGGCTTCGCAAATATCTCTAGAGAGCGACAATTGCTTACTAAACGGGTTTGCCCGCTGGTTCAAAACAACAAAAAAAATCAATAGAGAATAGACTAAATTAAACATAGACAATACAAACCTTGAGATCGTCTTTGACGGATTTGACTAGAGTAAAGGTCACGTTTCCAGAGTCAGCTATATTGAGATACGTAGATGCTTTACACAGTTTCACACATGTGACGATGGCAGCTTCGGTCATCTGTTTAGAGTTGTTTTGAGGGCCTATAAATTTATACAATTTCTATAAAGCTTCATGATATAATACATTATCAGACCGGGCAAACGTTTTTCTGCCATGCAAATTAAAAAACAAAGCGTTTGTGATCTTGATAAATCACCTTTATCCGTGCAGGGGCGGAGAAAGAATAGTGACCTCTGCGGCCGGGGTCTAGCTACGTGGTAGGGCCCCAAGCACGTCTGGATGGAGACCACCTTTGGTCTTAAGTATGCCGCCATAATAACTTTGTGTTGTGTTCCGGCATCAGTGACCTAAGTTCTTATACCCTTATGGGACCGTAGCGTATTCGCGATGCCACTTTCGTTGCAAACACCCATAGGCGACGGTAACTGCTAAATTCTTTGCGGGCCGTCAGCCTGTCTTCTGTCCTACAGCCATAAAAAAAACTCCTTTGATCACCACAATGATAAAAATCATCCAACTCTACTTCGCGTCCAATATAATTAGAGGAGAAGAGAAGAAATGAAAAACATATTGAGATACTCACTCAAGCCACGTTTCACTGAATCTATGAAAAGTTTCTTCTTAGTGTGTCTCGGACTGCAAGGGGCACCACTATCGGCATTTACAATTTCTTCTAAAACTTTCTGCGAAAGTAAAGAATATGTCAATCATTGATGTTTTATTAATTGGGTAAAAACTTTTTCAGAAACATAAAATTGACAGACACATAGTCAAGGAAACTCATATTTAGTATAAGTTCATGATTCAAGTGCTATCGCACACGGATACGGACCTTCGTTTGTTCTTAATGCTTGATGTACACGCCATACATCCCACCGTTTGGGGGCTCGCGACGGGGTTGTATAGCACTTTCATGCATGCACGGAAACTACCCTACTCGTGGCGGGTGCGACTCCCAAGCAAGCATTCGCCGTACGTAAGCGTTTTTTTTTCGCCTAATAATTATAACATTAATAAATTCCAATTTCCCGGACAAACTATATCAAAAATACGTTTATCAGTAGAGTGTGTGACACTTATAATAGTCTGTTTACAGATGTCAACATAATTCTATCTCAAGTTAGATATACAGGGTGACTTTGACAAACCCGTCCAAATTTTTTTTACCCAGTAAACATCATTTATGGAACCCATTTTTTCAAAAAAAAATTGTATGTTGAATTTTCACCATAAATATTTCATATAGGATCATTAATTCAATCGTACAGAATAATCTTATGGTGCAAACAGCGTCGTTAACCTGTTATTACCTGTCTCTGTCACACCCGCGTAAATGAGTAGTGCGTATTCGCTCGCCCGGTTCAATGCCGCCGTCCTCGGCCTTTTACTAGGTCAGATGGAGAGGTCATTGTACTCTCGCGCCGTATTACGTAAATTGCGATTTCTTTGGATGACTTTGTGATGTTGATTACTCAACATTTTTGTACTATGTGATACAAAACTAAAATACATGTTTCTCATAACTTTTACTAAAGATTCTTCTGTATGAATTTGGACGGGTTTGTCAAAGTCACCCTGTATATAAAATATATTCCAAATAAAATTTATAAAAATATTTATAAGTCTGAATCTAATACGAGGAATTTTTCAAAATTTGAACATTTTCCCGAGCCGCAATTAAATACGTAAAAAAGTATTAAAAAAAAAAGAAAGATGTATATAGGTGTCTCTTTTTACTGTGACTTTTCCGTTTCATCGAGTTTCAGATCACAGCGATGCTAAAGAAGTTATCACTTCAAAAAGCATTATTTCTAAGTTAGTTTCTGCTCAATCAAACCAAAATGTACTATAATTAATTTTTCATTTTTTCTTTTAATTTACGATAATGTTATTTTACCATTCTTTATTATTTATTTTTCTCACTCTAGCATTATTTTTATGTAATAATAATAATAATATTTCGTGACAATTCACACAGCGTCATCTAGTCCCAAACTAAGTAGCACTTGTATTATGGGCCCTAGACAACTGATATACTACTTATATACTTTTTTTTGTAAATAAATACATATTATACAGAAACACCCAGATGCGAGACGGGAATCGACCCCGTGACCTCCGCAAGCGTACCGAAGTGCGTTATCCGTTACGCCACCGAAGTCGTCAATATATAATTTAACTACGGAAACTATATTTTGATTAGCGTAAATTTTTTATGTGTGCAGTTATTTTCCTATTGTACTGCTTGTTTCTCAATTAAATAAAAACAAACTGCTACAGACGGTGAAGAAAACATAGTGAGGAAACCTGTATACCGAGATTAAATGTATGTAACCCGCCAATCCGCCTATAATATAAGCGGGTCGGATATACTGTTCGTTCACTAGCCCAAGGCCACTAGTGTCATCATTATTTTGCATTATCCCGGTTAGATTCATTATACAGGTTAAGCACATAATAAACTATGGGGAATCCCCACAAGTCAGAATAGACGGTGTTACTAGCATTCAAAGAAAGGGGATTCCCCGAATTTATTTTAGAAAGAATACTACCCTCTGTGGCCGGGGTCGGCCTGTCGTAAAAGGCGACAAAACAACCCACCCTAGCTACGTGGTAGGGTCTCAAGCCCGTCTGGATGGCGACCACCTTTGGTCTTAAGTATGCCGCCATAATAACCTTGTGTTGTGTTCCGGCATTAGTGACCCAAGTTCCTGTACCCTTATGGGACAGCAGCGTGTTCGCAATGCCACTGGCGTTGCATACACCTATAGGCGACAGTAACTGCTAAATCCTAAGCGGGCCGTCAGCCTGTCTGCTGTTCTACAGCAATAAAAAAAAATTCGTCACAGAATAAGTAATGAAAAATTCCGTGCTCTTTTCAATCGGTCCGAATTTGTAGTTGCGATAAAAATATGAAATGGTTCAAATATTTATATTATTTATTGTGAAATTTTGCTGCCCTCTAAAAGTGCCGCCCGGGGCGGACCGCCCCAGCCGCCCCCACTACGCTACGCCACTGGATGTATAGCAGCACCGTGCGTATCTAAACTGGCGTGCGTCGCGCAACAGCACATTTACTGTCTCACTCACTCAGCTGTTGTGTCATTCACATTCGTTTATCTTCTTTTGTTAGCATCTATTTTTGGAAATATAATACGCACATTTTCCCCAAATAAAACATGGAGTCCTGGAACTGACTTTTATTGTGAATACAAGTACCAAGAATACCTCCGAGGAAGACAACAAATCCATTAGAGGACAGGAACCTCTGCATCCCCAAAGATGGATTACGTAAAAGATGATATGACGAAAACAGAGATGAAGTAAGATGACGGCTAATAGAGAAGAGTGGAAGGAGCAGGAGTGGAACATGCCGACCCCATATATTTTGGGATAAAGGCAAGAGTCCTACGTGGATCGAACCCAAATACCCCACCGTACTTACGGGATTCAAAACCAGGAGCATGATCTGCAGGGGCCACATGGCCGACCTGGACTTCTTGTTGTCGGAGAAGCTGTCTTGAAGGATATCGAATAGGGTCTCGCAACATTTGCTCAACTCATCGTTAGGCCGACATTGGATTTCAGCGAATTCCTGAAATAAAAAACATTTAGGAGCTGTAAGACATTTTTTCTTCGAATTCAGCAGGCTATAAAACGGCCGCCTACCCGCCTATAGCAGGTGGCAACCGTTGCCTGTGGATATTTGCAACACGAGAGGCATTGCCAACGCGCTCTCAGATTCGAAGAAATGTTTTAACGCCTTTTTTGAAAAATCCCATATCGCACTGCGATGACATTTTAATATTCATTGTTCTATCGCTTTGTTCGACGACCTCTGTGACGTAATGCTTAACGCACTTTTGCATTATGCTTGCGGAGGACACTGGTTCTATTTTTTTATATATAATACTAGCTGACCCGGCAAAAGCGAGCAGGGTGCAGCACACCCAAACCGACACTCGGATGTTGTTTACTCAAGAAGAAACTAATAAGAGGATAGTATCCTTATGTTAGATGATAGACAATGAAATTTTGTGTCCCACTTTCAATGCAAAACGAGAAAAATAATTTAAATAAAAAGGATGACAGATTTTTCTTCAAAAAAGGGGTTAACGTCAGGCAGGCGGCCGGTTGTAAAAAGTAAGCCACAACTATTACAACATGTAACATGTTGTGCCGACCCCATATAATGTGGGATAAGGGCAGGAGGAAGAATAAATATATAAATATCCGTGGTAATTGACAAAACGTCATCTAGTTGCAAAGTAAATAGAATAACACTCGTCTATAAGGACCAGAATGGGAATCAAACTCGTGACCTCCACAAGCGATCTTACATAGGTTATTCGGTTATTATACTTGAAGCATCTGGTTACTATATTCACATATTAAGATAAACTTAAAATATAAAAAAAGTCTCAGTGGGTACTATACACTGATGTATTAAATACCTGGGGATATGTATCCATCCAGTTCCATATAGCTTTCTCCAAAGATGACACGAAAACTACATGGGCAGACTTCCTTAATAATTTAAACTTTTGTATTGCTTCTGAAATACAAATTTATAAATATCGCACGCTTAATCATAAACTGACCGATTATGATTTAGGTCTAAAGTGAGATAATATAACGGGCAGCATTGTACCGACGTCCTCTATCGGCCAAACTAAGATTTATTTCGATATCTCTTTCCCACACTGAGTTACCGCTATTTAGTTATAAGTCAATATATGGGATAAGTTGTAAATGACAAAACGTCTTATCCGTGCAGGGGCGGAGTAAGAATACTAACCTCTGTGGCCGGGGTCGGCCTGTCGTAAAAGGCGACAAAACAACCCACCCCAGCTACGTGGTAGGGCCTCAAGCCCGTCTGGATGGCGACCACCTTTGGTCTTAAATATGCCGCCATAATAACCTTGTGTTGTGTTCCGGCATTAGTGACCCAAGTTCCTGTACCCATATGAGACAGCAGCGTGTTCGCGATTCCACTGGTGTTGCTAACACCTATAGACGACGGTAACTGCTAAATTCTAAGCGGACCGTCAGCCTGCCTGCTGTCCTACGCAATAAAAAAAACGTTTTTTGTGATTTCCCAAAAAAACAGGTTGCCGTAAATTTCGTCCAGGCAGTAGCAAGTCCATCAAAATATTAACATCACTCAACATGATTAGGTATTTATTATCAATGCGTAAAAAATACAATCATTTTTTTTTTTGGAATGAAAACTAATTAAAAACACTATTTATGCTTTAGAAGACACACTTTTGTTACGAAAATGCAAGAGCGGCAAAATATTTGCTCACGCGCAGCCATAAAGACTCGTACTGAAATGACAGCGCGATCGCGCTGCATAGCCGTGAAACGGTTAAATAGAGGACGCTAGTGCAACACCATTATCCAATCGCAGGACAACTTGACCAGAAAGGAAAAGGTAATACTATTTTATCCGTGCAGGGGCGGAGAAAGAATACTAACCTCTGTGGCCGGGGTCGGCCTGTCGTAAAAGGCGACAAAACAACCTACCTTAGCTACGTGGTAGGGCCTCAAGCCCGTCTGGATGGCGACCACCTTTGGTCTTAAGTATGCCGCCATAATAACCTTGTGTTGTGTTCCGGCATTAGTGACCCAAGTTCCTGTACCCTTATGGGATAGCAGCGTGTTCGCGATGCCACTAGTGTTGCTAACACCTATAGGCGACAGTAACTGCTAAATTCTAAGCGGGCTGTCAGCCTGTCTGCTGTCCTACGCAATAAAAAAAAAAAAATATATATTATTTCCTTAATTATTACACTGATTTGGTTCGTTACAAATAATTCTATACCTGCCAAATATTAAAGAAATTATTTCACCTGTAAATAAACGTATAAGCCTCAAAATATCTATATTAATATGTTGTATCAACTCTATATCTGTATAGTCGGGGTTCTCTTCTGAGCTAGACGATAATTCCTGAAAACAAAGCTCAATATTACGAGATATCCCTGCAGGGGCGGAGAAAGAATAGTGACCTCTGCGGCCGGGGTCCGCCTGTCGTAAATGGCGATAAAATAATCCACCCTAGCTACGTGGTAGGGCTCCAAGCTCGTCTGGATGGCCATCACTTTTGGTTTAAAAGTACGCCGCCATCATAACCTTGTGTTATGTTCCGGCATTAGCGCCCAAGTTCCTCTCCCATATGGGACGGTTGCGTGTTAACGTCCCAAACATCCATAGGCGACGGTAACTGTTGACTATTAAGTGGGTCGTCAGCCTGCCTGCTGTTCCTCGACGATAAAAAATAATCTACAAATCGAAACACAACGACATCTACTGAATATCTTTGCAACCTAGATATGAGATATGTGTGCATGAATTAACTTACACCGCCATCTATTAGCGATTACATAGAACTAACAAAATAAATACATATTGTTGTCATATAATAAACCTGTGATTTGCAATAAAAAAAATATAAAGGTCAATAATTGTGATAAAAATCCTATCGATTAATTCGATAAAATTTCAAATAGTTAAAAGTTCACACAAAATAGGTTCAACAGTTCCGGACTTTATACAGAACATGCATTACGATATGATATTTTTATAAATACATTTATATAAAATTTCTTACCTGTAGCCTCGCACTAATCCTATTAAAGACTGCATTAAAAAAATTAAGACTTAAAGCAAATAAGACTTTGCCTGCCAATTGTTTCAATATTACGTTATTAGCAATTCCCTCATTACGCACATCTGGAAAAAGAGAGAAAAACAACTTAAGAAAACATACCCATAGTACGTGACTAGATCAAGGGAGGGGGGGGGGGCTTAATCTATACTACCGGCACGCTATGATGGCCATTTTGACACTTGTCCACTCCATGAAGTTTCGTATTAATTAGTAATTACATTTGAAGGAGCAAATTGCTGTTATTTATTGTCAATAACTGCACGTCGCTATTGACAATAAAGAACAACAATTTGCTCCTTCAAATGTAATTACAAATTAATACGAAACTTCATGAGTGGACAAACGTCAAAACGGCCATCATAGCGTGCCGGTATGGTAGTATTTAAAGTCTACCACACTTGTCAAAGCAAAGAAGGTATGGGGTTTAGCTTTTTGTCACCAATGTCCTCTAAAAGAAATATCACGCTTTTTCGAGCTAAATTCAAATATATGGCGAGCAGCGTTTAACGCTTTATTAATAAAGACAAACATGAGCCAAATAACAACTTTTATAACTTTCTGTTTGCAAAAAAATATTAAAAACCATATCGTTGTTTTAGAGCTAGAATTCAGCAGACAAGCAGCCCACCTGGCAGGTGGTCACCGTTGCCTATGGACGTTTGCACAACCAGAGGCATTACCAACGCGCTGCCAGCCATATCGTACGGCGCTAAGAAAACCTCAACCGGAAGCTCATTCCAGATCCTAGGAGTACGCAAAATGAACGTTGAGAACCGTTTCGTACAAGAAAGAAGAGGCTCCAAGAAATGGGGATGAAAACCCAGCATATGGCGGGCAGTGCGGTGGTAGAAAGACGACGAGGGCACCATTCTGAATAGTTCTTCAGAACACTCCCCGTTGTACAGACGGTAGAATACGCAGAGACGCAAAGTTTCTCCGAAGTCCAAGCGTGACTATGAATTACTACGTGAAAATTAGAGGGAGATGGTGGGGTTGTCTCATATAATTCGGTTACCAAGGGGTGGGGAGTAAAAAATTTACAAATATACGTCACATGGAATCGTCACGTTTACGTCCCTTATTTAAATATATATAAATACTAGCTGTGCCCGCGGCTCCGGCCGCGTGGAATAGTGACTTTGGGCAGCATTTTTTGTGGATATATCTTATGGTTTATTTTGGATTACAAACCCTATAAACCCTAAAATATAAATAAATGAAATATGCAAACAGTGTTATCGAATGCAACTACGCCATGCGCATCCGGAATACGTGCGTTCGAACTTACATAGTCCAGTCTAAGCTGAACCCTATTTCATATGATTGATTATATAAATCTGAGGTCAACTTAAATTGGAATATAAAATTTCCGAAACTTATCTTTTTTAACAAAAACTATTTTTTTTTCTTAAATAAAAATAGCCAAGTTACTCCTTGTTACATCAGCTGTCTACCAGTGAAGGTCCCGTCAAAATCTGTAGCCATTTCAGAGATAAGCCGGAACAAACAGACAGACAGATTGTAAAAATGTTGTTTTAGTAAAAAGCAGTTATTTTAATATTACAAACAGACATTCCAATTTTATTTATTTGTACAGATATACATGCAGTAATAATGATATAACACACATCATTGATATGTAATAAATATTGATTACATATCATTCATTATTATAATAATAAATACTTTTTTTTCGCCATTAAACCTGTCACTTTCATATTCCACTCAGACACTGGCAAAATCAATGCCATGGGCGTTGGAGCCACACCTTCAAAAACTGAACTGAACTGAATAAATATTATATGATATTCATTAGTAAAGTGAGCTGTCTGTCTATTCAGATCTCCAGAATATGATTTAATTCCAACAGCGATCAGTCGCAATTGATCAGCTCGTCTTAACCACCCCAGATATATAAGTATGCCGCCATAATAATCTTATGTTGTGTTCCGACATTAGCGACCCAGGTTCCAATAACCATAAACGGACAGCACAAATTCGCGGTGCCCCTAGCGACATCTTAAGTGGGCCGTCAGCCTGTCTGCTGTCCCACAGCAATAAGAGCTTCGTGGGCATTCTGAGACCCCACTAAAATTAGAAGTTAAACCTGGCAAACTTTGGTCTTTCAACAAAAAAGTAGCCTATGTCCTTCTACATAATCCAATCTATTACTAAACAGAAATTCTGATTTAGGGACATGTTGAGTATAAGAGAAAGAAGTAGCTGTTGTTGTGAGGTTTTTGCGATACCTTGCAGTAGGCAAAGAAATTCGCTCGGTACGCTTGTAGACCTGAACAGTACACACAATGTTTTGGCACGGCCAATAAAAGGTACTACCTTACTCCATAATCTGAAGCCAATTGCATATTCGTAATGAGGACCTCAGGGAGATCGAACGTCGACACGTCCCGCGCATTACCGATACTCACGCGAAACTACTGCTCTTCCCATGCTCGCTTTCAGCATTCACCTCACTAGAGACGAGAGTACGTCACAAAATCAGGAGACAAGATCTTAACCACCCTTAATGCAAGGATCGAACAGTATCTGAAGCCATTTGCGCAGCCAATCGCCCACGCTTCCACCATTCATCTAACACGTGAGTTTATAAAATCTGTTGGATCTCAACTACCCTTTGCAAGCATCGAACAATGACTTACCGATAAACTGGCAGACTTCCCGCAACAGTATCTTCACGTTCATAGCCTCTTCGTACTTGGCCGTGTCTTTGGGTTGGGAACTTAGACATATCTCCAATGTGTCCAAGACGATCACTAGGCTATCATAGTAGCCTTTATCTATTTCTGTTTGGGGGCGATTCACCATCGGTTGGAACTGTGGAATTTGTGATTTTTTTAGATATCTACCTGCCTATCTGCTTTATTGCTGTAAGCCATATAGCACGAAATACACTTTCCGATCCTATCCGATCCGATCCTAATTATTGGATGAAATCGAACAATATACTTAGTCAGGTCATAAGTATTGTCACACAGTAAAAACTTTTCTTTTAGAATGCTGGCCACAAAAAAGTTTATTGAATTCGAATTTCGAATTGTTCATGAAAATAAAAATGTATACTTTTAAAATTTTACTCATTTTTAAATATGGAGTGGACGCTTAAAAAAGACCGTGTTGCAGTTATTGCGTTGCATCGTTGCGGTTACGCGCCAATTCAAATTTTTAACATACTGAAAAATTTGAATATAACCAAAAGATACGATAAACGAGTACCATCAAACGATACAATGAAGACTCTAGTGTAGATGACAGATCAAGAAGTGGTCGCCCTCGGTCTGTTAGGACTCCAGCAGTGATAAAAGCTGTGAAGGCACGAATTCAAAGAAATCCCAAACGTAAGCAGAAACTGTTGGCCCTTCAGATGGGGTTAAGCAGAACCACGGTGAAAAGGGTGTTAAATGAAGACTTAGGGCTTCGGGCATATCGAAGAAAAACAGGACATCGTTTGAATGCTCGTCTAATGGACCTGAGACTGAAGAGATGCCGCGCTTTGTTGAAGCGGTACGCGGGAAAAAAATATCGGGAAATTCTTTTTTCGGATGAAAAAATGTTTACCGTAGAAGAGAGCTACAACAAACAAAATGATAAGGTGTACGCACACAGTAGTGAAGAAGCGAGCAACCGTATTCCGCGTGTCCAACGAGGTCATTTTCCATCCTCGCTCATGGTATGGTTGGGAGTTTCTTATTGGGGCTTAACAGAGGTACATTTTTGTGAGAAAGGTGTAAAAACGAATGCTGTTGTGTATCAAAATACAGTCCTGACGAACCTTGTGGAACCTGTTTCTCATACCATGTTCAATAACAGGCACTGGGTATTCCAACAAGATTCGGCGCCAGCTCATAGAGCGAAGAGCACACAAGACTGGCTGGCGGCGCGTGAAATCGACTTCATCCGGCACGAAGACTGGCCCTCCTCCAGTCCAGATTTGAATCCGTTAGATTACAAGATATGGCAACACTTGGAGGAAAAGGCGTGCTCAAAGCCTCATCCCAATTTGGAGTCACTCAAGACATCCTTGATTAAGGCAGCCGCCGATATTGACATGGACCTCGTTCGTGCTGCGATAGACAACTGGCCGCGCAGATTGAAGGCTTGTATTCAAAATCACGGAGGTCATTTTGAATAAACTTTAATGTCATAAGAATCTATGTTTCGTTAAGTTCATTTTGGTATATGAATGGTTACATAATGAATAAACTTGTTACAATTATTTTACATTAAACATGTGACAGAATTTATGACCTGACTAGGTATAGTGCAACAAATCCTAATTTTATTATTATTTTATTTATTTCTTTATTTCACAAATTGTTTATATTTTTTACAATACCTTACTTTTTTTTATAAAAACTGTACCACAGTATTATTTTTAAAAAAAATAAACAATAATAAAATATCCTAAAAATATAAAACATCGTCTTCCAACAGCAGCAGGTCCTTGCAGTTTCAAACTACTGGTGGTCAGGCAACAGAGTAAGGAACCTCCTCAGAATACGTGCCGTATCCAAGAGAGCTGCCTTCTGTATTCGACCCTTCAGCCAGGGACCAAGCGAGAGCCTTTCAAGGTGTCGGTCAAGACTCTTAACCTTATTATTGTTATTATAAAAAAATCGGAAAATCGGATGTACCGACCATCCTTTTTCCTAATAAAACGTAAGTCACACGCAATTACGTCCCAGTTCAGTTTTTTTTTATTGTAGATAGGCGTACGTTTGACCGCGATCTCACCTGATGTTAAGCGACGATGCGGTCGACGGTGTAGCACGATTGCCTATAAGAAACCTGTTCACTCTCCTCTTGAAGACCCCTAAATTATAATGTTCGGGAAACACAGACGCCGGCAAAGAATTCCACTCCTTGGCTGTTCGCATGATGAATGTGGAAGCAAAACGCTTTGTGCGGATAGGGGGCATGTCGACCATAAATGGGTGGCGCATTGCCGTACGTCTGGTTGTCCTGTGATGGAAGGGAGATGGAGGAATTAAGTTGTGTAATTCCGCCGTACACTCTCCGAAATGTATCCTGTAAAACACCGAGAGACTGGCAACTTGGCGTCGATGTTCAAGACTCTGAAGTCTAGTCTCAACCAAAGCATCGTTACCAATGAGTCTTTTGGCTCGTTTTTCTATAGAATCCAAGGCCTCCAGCTGATATTTGGCAGAGCCATCCCACAAATGGGAACAGTACTTCACACATGATCGGAAACCGTGTGAAACATGTCTGCATTGAGTCACCACTAGAAACCGATCTGATTTTATGAAGCACAGATCGTGTAGTAGTGAAATATATAGAGAATGAATCCGATTTAGGATTTCCGACAAATTGGATAGGATCGGAAGGTGTGAATCGCGTTTATGCCTTTCCATTGTTCTGTAGCTTGTAAGTTTTTGAAGTTATACTTCTTATGGGGCGTGGAAAAATTACAACTTTTACAATACAGCATCATGAAGTTAGCAGATAACTGTCTGTCAAGTGTTCCGTGTTAAACTGTGTACAAATGAAAACTTGAAACTATATTCTAATAATCTAATTCTAATAAGTGTGAATATATCTACAAATAGTATTGTCATATATGAGGCAAACCTTTTAAGTTTTGTCATTTGAAGAAAAAAACACAACTAGAACCTTATAGTACTTTTTTTTTTTTTTCAAAGTATTCACCACATAGCTTAATACACTTTTCCATTCGTTCAAACTAGTTATTATAACATTTATTCCACTCTAAAGTGGGGGTGTTCAAAATGGCTGACTTGAAAGCGTCGACTGCTTCGTCACTGGACTGGAACCTTTGACCACGAAGACTTTTCTTAATTTTAGGAAATGTAAAGAAATTGTTAGGGCTTAGGTCAGGACTGTATGGAGGATGGTCAAGAATTTCTACTTTTTCCTGCTTCAAAAACTCAATCATTTGACGAGCGCTGTGTGAGCTTGCGTTGTCGTAATGCAGGATGATGCGTCGTTTTTGACCGGTTTTTTCAATGAACGTGGCCACCATCTTCTTTGAAGTGCTTCGACAACGAACAACTTTAGTCGGCTTTGGCTCGTCTTGAAAGACCCAGATTGTAGATTGTTGTTTGGAATCAGGATCGTAGGCATAGATCCAAGATTCGTCACCCCTGATGATATTGTAGACGTGATTTGACTCTCCTCGGTTGAACATTTGCAGAGTTTTCTTACACCATCTGATGTGGGCCCCCTTGTGATCGACGGAAAGCAGATGCGGTATCCAACGGCAAACTAGCTTTCTCACACCAAGCGCTTCATGCCAGATCTTCTGAATGGTTGTCACTGAGATGCCTAATAGAGCCTCTATCTTTCGATCCATCACATGACGATCTTCGAGAATTAGTTGTCTCAAAGCAATGATGTTATCTTCAGTTAAGGTGGATTTTGGGCGTCCTTTGCGAGATTTGTCACTAGCACTAGTATGTCCACGCTGGAATTCTAAATACCAGTGTTCGACAGTCCGCAGACATGGGGCTTCATAACTAAACACAGACGTTAGCTCTTCAAAACACTGAAGCCATATCAGGCCTCTTCTAAAGTTGTAGAAAATTATTGCATGAACATTTTCCTTAGAAAGATTCATTTTCGTACATGACCTGACAGATTCCAATCCACGCTGTGACTAAACAATAGCATTAATCCTAATACTTTCAACTGTTGAATCTCAAATTTAAACAGATTCGAATACAGAACAGTTCCAAATTCAAAAATGCAGGGAAATATGGAAACGACAGAACTTAAAAGGCATGCCTAGTATAATGTGAAGAATGTCATACAAGGAAAATGCTAGAAATGAAAGTGGATAGATAAAACCAGGGGGTTAAGCAAAGAAAAGATGGATTGTGTAAAAGATGATATGGCGAAAAGATGACAATGTTCAGATGATTAATAGAAGAAAGTGGAAGGAGAGACCATGTGCCTACCCCACATAGTTAGTATAAGGGAAGGAAGACGGACAGTATGAAATACATACCAACTCATTAGCCCTTTGAAGTATCTTTGTAAGTCCAGCAATCACTAAGGAGAATCTATGACGACTGATCTGGACAAGGCATGCTTTGCACTGCTCTTCGTTGATTCTGGAGTGTAAGTTTTGGGCTCCAGTTTTGTATGGAAGCTAGAATGTAAAATGTTTAATAAATACGTATTTACATTGCTGAAATGCCTTAAAGTACTGGGTTTCATACTGACTTTCCAGGAATGTGTGTCTTTGCAGAAAAGAAATATTTGGAAAAAAAATTCTTATCTAATTGTTTTATTGAAAATATCTAATAGAAAATATATATAACAATTTCAATGACAAATGCGGATAACATTCAGTTTGCAACAGCTTAGATGAATCCATTCGTATCACAAATCAAACTGATACCATCAGTGTGATAAATGCAACGGGAAGTATTTCTGAGGAACATTTAGTTACTTTGAGTGAAGTGATGTACCCGTTACTTGGTAACAAATACATACGGTTTGCTACAGCTCTAGATTTAACATAAAAAAGTTCACTGATAAAAATAAACTTGCGCGCGCGAATCAATAATGCTCTTTTTATGAAAAATATTAATTTATAGATTTAAATGTCATAAAGATTTCTCAAACTATTTTAGAAGAAATAAGATGTTATTATAATAATATATTCAGAAACTTATATTTCAGTCAATAATTGGAATATTATAATAATTTAAAATAATTTGATTTGTTTACATATGAAAATGACCAAAAATGGGTGGGACTTCATAAATAAATTTAACAATAATTATATACGTTACTTGTTCTTCAAAACGTGCAATGAGTGAATTAGCCCACTCCCCAGGCTTCTGAGTTCCCATTTTCATTATATATCGATTATTTTAAGGTAAATAAATTAAAAACAACAAAATACTTTTTGTACACCATTTCCGTCGATCGGTTTTCGAAAGCTACTAACCTACCAAATATAGACGTAGAGTTACCATAAACATTTGCGCGAATTTACTAATAAAAATTAATTTAAAATAATTAACGTCCTATTGTTGTAGATTATAGCAGTAAATAAATAAAAATTATTGCAAAAAAACATGCTGGGCAGTCTTTGGGGACTGCCGATAAAATGAAAACTAAGTAACTTGTGAATTGTATCGTCGAGCTATTAGATTATTATTTTCGGTTTTTATAGAACTGTTTATGATCAAGTATTAAAGTTTAAATTGATGATTAACACTTCTTTACAAACCAAAATTTGTTCACCCAAAAAGTGCTCAACGCGCCTAAAGAAATTTTCACTTCAAAAACTCAACTGTATTTCATTGTAATAAAGTCTCAATTTGAATAGATATGTATAAGTAATGCAATGCAATCATTTAAAAGTTACATTATAAAATAAACCTTAAGTCATTACTAATAAGGTTTGTATTACTGTAGCAACACTCCCCCCGTCTCACGAATTTTCGATCAGGTCATGTTTCCTGACGCGAGTTTAACATTTTTAATCATCACATAAAATTGCACAACGCCGGTAAAGATGTTTTCACTTCAAAAAAAAACAACATTGAAATATACATAGTCATTAGCCGATTGCTATCAACTGCTTGATGCTTTGTTTGTTTGCTTGTTGTTTTCTGCTATGCATCCCGGTTGGAAAAGGAGAGAAAAGGCCTACCCTCTTCTGCATTACTACTGTGACCAGCATGATCTTGGGATTGAGAGCGTCCCGCATTATTTAAACCAAAATGTAGTCTCCACTCAAGGACTCGTTTTCTCAATCTTCTATCGGTTTTGATTTGACTAGTTCATTGCTACTTCAGTTTGCGTTTTCTTCGAGTTGTTCTGAATCTCATAATAAACCATACTTAAAATGAAATATATTGTGGGAAAAATTTAATAGTTATCAATATCGTAATGATATAGTTGATTCCTTAAATCTGTGTGTTTGGGTTTACTTTGAATATAAAGGTCCGTCGGTCATCATCCCCGTAGTTCATGCCAGGGTAAAAAGGCTTGGCTCGACGTCCCAACTTACCCTTGCACAATGAGTGTTAAAACCCAGATTGATCGCAGACAGTGCTTTTGGGGTGATATTTCGACAAGAATATTTAAGCTTAAGGGATGTATTTGATCCCTTAATGAAAAAAGAAATAAATTGAAAGGTTAAAAATTAAATTGAACAATTATTTTTCATTTTCTATAATTTGTAGGTTCATTCATTATTTTATTTTATACTGAATACATTTTTATTTATATTCGTATGATTTTCTTTTTCCCATCAGTCCTATTTCACAACAGTAAACTAATACAATGAATATTATGTATTTGACTATTTTCTCTATTTTTGCCATTAATGTGTATTACTTATCTGTTCTTGCAAATATTTACTGATTTTGAAAAATTAAGCAATATCTACCATCGGCGGTTTTTTTTGTTGCTGTCTCAAAATTACAAATCAATAAAAAGGATGCGTTCATTTTAAAGTTATTGTATCTAATTTGCGCTACTGTGTGAGAAATTAATTTCAATTTATTATTTTTTCCACCTACGTCATATTAACGTATTAACAAAAAAACCCGTGTGCATACATGTCCAAGACGGAGACGGATTATAATGGAAGTAATTTTTTTTGGGAGATGACGATAATGGAAGAACCAGGAGGTTGAAGGGATAGAGGGTTGTAAATTGCTATAATATTTGGCTGTGATCTTACTAGATTTTTGCCACCACTCGTTCCAAATTTAATCACTGAGGGTTTAGCAAGGGTACGTAAATCACAACTTAAAAAATAAAACTAACACCTAAATTGACATCTGTCACTGACAAATGAGTACAGGAATTGTCATTTTAAGAAAATTATTAAAAAATCATTCTGAAATTGAATGTTTGTCATAAAAGTTGTTAAGTTGGGGTTGGGTATTGTTTTTTTTACTAATTTAAATATCCAAATCTCATTAATTATTGTATTTTAAGTTTTCAAGTACTCGCTAAGCAAATACTTTCAAGATGATGGTAAGTCTGCATATATTTAACATATAGTTTGTATTGTTTTTATTAATCGTTGGGGGCGTTACCGATAAGGGAATTAAACAGTGTAAAAATTTAAGTTACGGGTAATTTCGCCAATTAAGGCTTCGGTTATTGTAATTTAAATGCCTAATTTGTTATTCAAGGAATATTCAGCCAAGTAAATGGGATTTTCTTATTAGAATCGTATAGTGACGTGGTTGCCGGAATATGATAATTAAACGTTTATTACAAAGAGTTTTCACATCTGCACGACCTTCGGATTAATTGTTTTTATTAAGTACTAAATATCTGTGTAAATTCCTTTAAGTATATGTTTAATAAATTGTAGTTATTATTATAGTCGTATCGTTAATGTCAAATCCGTCAAAGTTATCAAAATTCTAGTGGAAATTTATTTATTATGATATAATAATAAATAACCCTCCATTTATTATGATATGAAATATACAAAAGAAAAAGAAGTAAAATCTAAATAAAAATGGCGCGCTTTTACCCTGAAAACTATTATGATCAAAAGTTGGGATAAGATATGGCAAAAAAGTAGAACAACTGTCGGTCAGCATTATGGTTCTCTGCAACCTAATATAAACTTTAGCAAAACATGGTTTGCACGCCACCAGTCCCTCCCAAAAAAGGTCCATCCACAATTATACGTATTTTTAGCTAAAATTAGAATTCGTGATCATTCTCTGTGTGAGTGCGGACTTGATGAAGGAAACCTTGAACATATATTCTTCGACTGTCCAAAGATATCGACCCCTATATATGACCTATTGCCAAAACAAATCCCACGCCCCATTAATTTAAATTTCCTTTTAACACTTGTGCACTCTAAGCTAATATATACACTCTCTAACTTTTTAATTACTAACAGTATTTACTTATAAGGCTTCATATATACATTTAATACTAACTTGCTTCTTGTGTTGTCCTCAGGATCTCAGAATTCAATTTACCGACCATATTTATCTAATAAATACTATTGCTACATTTAACCTGTCACTTTTTTTTAATAACATAGACATTGGCAAAATCAATGCCAAATGCATTGGAGCCATAAGTACAAAGAAAGAAGAAGAAGTACCCTGAAAACTGAGCAATTTGCAGTATGTCCGATGTTAGTAACCCCTTGTTCAACAACGTCCTGTGAAGATCCATCTGTGTGCTATCCCTGCTTGCCACGATGTCCTTCGCCGAAGGTTATGTATTGCTGTGAAAAGAAGCAGCAAGTTTCAAGACCTCTAACTTGCCAAGAGGAAAATTGCTGTGAGCCACCACCAAAATATATGAAGATGGATGCATTGTGCGCAAGCTGCCTGTGTCTGCACTCAAGCGCAACGGAATGCAGGACCAAGAGCATTCGAAGACGCTTGGCACTGCAAATTTCCTATTTAGAAGCCCTCGTAACATAGTTGTTGAATATGAATTGTGCATGGACCCTGGAAGTTGGCGACACAGTAAAAGTGCCACCCTGCACACCAAAATCTACACTTGAATGTTGTTTACTCAAGAAGAAACCAATAAAAGTGTCGCTTGAGGATATATTAGATGATTGACAATGAAATTTCATGTCCTACTTTCAATGTGAAAAGATATTTCCCCAAAAAGGCGTTAAAGTCAGGCAGGCGGCTGGTTGTAAAAACTAAGTCACAGCTATTACAACATGTAACATGTTGTGTGGACCCCATATAATGTGGGATAAGGGCAGGAGAAATAAGAATGTTATTATTGTGGTTAATTAAACTAAAAAGTAATAGACTAGCAGTATGGCCATATATTTAACTTTTTATTACTTTGAAATAAGCAAAGGCATTTCAATTGGCAGAAGAGCATGGGAGCGATTACCAGAAGAAGAGACAGCTAACAATAATAAACATAGCTACAGATTCTTCTATACAGAAATCTTGGCAAATGAGATTTTGTAATATCAACAAGACTAACAAAATTTGTATAAAATGTAAAAAAATGTATGTGGAACATGTGCAATACAAAATGCTGTAATCTGTAAAATAAAATAATAATAGCTGTAATCTGTACAATAAAAAGTTAATAAGTAATTTTAATAAATTACTTCTTCTTCTTAGTCGTTTCACTCTTTACAGAGTGGTCGTGATCAACTGGTAGTACTATTAGAGGCAGATATTGTTTGCTGTATCATTTTATGCCATTTCTCGCGATTCAGAGATTCTGGTGCACTCATGCAAAGGCCCGCCCACAGCCGACTTGATCTGGTCGGTCCATCGCATGGGTGATCTTCCACGTGATCTGGTCCCCTCCACTTTGCCCTGGACAACGAGACTCTCTATGGAGTCATTGTTTCGCCTTGAAATAAATTACTTATTAACTCTTTATTGTTCTCTCTCTATTTTATCCCTTTTGAAGTTAGGATCTGATGGCAATTTCTTGGCATATATGGCATAAAATAGATTTATCAATGTAATCTGTGTTTGTTTCAGGACTGTGTGGATGAAACTAACCATGATCCCCTGTCTGTGCAGCCTCCATCCACTCCATCATCAGGAGACCAGAGAATTGATAAAAAGAAACTCAGTGAGAATGTGTCCCTGGCCGATAATAGCTTGTTGGTATGTTACATTTAATGTAAATTGGCTAAGCTATTGTAACAGTATTGACAGCCTTCAGTGGGTTAGATTTATTTGCCTCCCTTTGGTTGGTATTATGAGGCATAAGAATGATTACTGGGGTTTTTAACTCTGCATTGATGTATTACAACAGTCACCTTTGATAGTATTATATAATGATCCTATGGGTACTTTTCACTAGCTCGATAATATCCATGTATACATGCTAAGCTTGTCCAAAGCGTCTGCTTGTACATACCAGTATGCTAATTTCCTCACAATGTATTCTTTTACCACCAGTACATGGTAATTATAATATATATATATTTTTTATTGCTGTAGAACAGTAGACAGGCTTGCAACCCGCTTAGAATTTAGCAGTTACTATCGCCTATGGGTGTTTGCAAAATCAGTGGCATCGCAAACACAATGCTGTCCCATAAGGATACAGGAACTTGGACCACTAATGCCAGAACATAATACAAAGTTATTATGGTGGCATACTTAAGACCAAAGGTGGTAGTCTTCCAGACGGGCTTTAGGTCCTACCACTTAGCTAGGGTGGGTTGTTTTGTCGCCTTTTACGACAGGCCGACCCCAGCCGCAGAGGTCAGTATTCTTTCTCTGCCCCTGCACTGATAAATATGCTATCATAAGCACTCTGGGATCTCTAGATTGATGTGAATGCATCACTTAGTTACCAGGTTATATTTAAAATTTATTTTATATATAGGTCGATATATCAGATGCTTTGAGCGAAAAGGAGAAGGTCAAGTTTACAGTCCACACAAAGACAACCCTTCCTGAGTTTCAAAAGTCAGAATTCATAGTTGTACGACAACACGAAGAGTTTGTTTGGCTCCACGACAGATATGAAGAGAACGAAGACTATGCTGGTTATATTGTACGTACTTTCACTATATAAAGTTTTCTCAGCGCAATATGATATGGGGTTCTTCAAGAAAGATGTTATAAAATTTGCGACTGCCCTGATATATATGAAAATATGCAAAAGCCTTATTTATTTATTTTTTATCATCAAAAGGCTTATTTGGATAATTTTTATGTCCTCTGATCTACAGGTTTTTTTATTGCTATAGCACAGCAGACAGATTAATGGCCCGTTTAGAATTTAACAGTTACCGTCGCTTATGGATGTTTGCAACACCAGTGGTATCACGAACATGTTGCTATCCCATAAGGGTACAGGAACTTGGGTCACTAATGCTGGAATACAACACAAAGTTGTTATGGCGGCATATTTAAAAACAAAGGTGGTCGCCATCCAGACGGGCTTGGGGCCCTATCACGTAGCTAGGGTGGGTTGTTTTGTCACCTTTTATGACAGGCCGACCCCGGCCGCAGAGGTCAGTATTCTTACTCTGCACTTGCATGGTTAATAAGGTGTTAGAAAACGAATGCCTGTTCTTTAGCATCGAAGTATAGCATTTTTATGGTTACCTCAAATACTGCAGAACCCCGCTTACGTAAAAGTTACCAGGTACCCTTATAGTTTATGCTTATGTGTATTCGATTGTATAGATACCACCAGCCCCTCCCAGGCCTGACTTCGACGCATCGCGTGAGAAACTTCAGCGCCTTGGGGAAGGAGAAGGTGCACTCACAAGGGAAGAGTTTCTCAAGATGAAGGAAGAGTTGGAAGAGTGAGCTTAAATATAGCTACATACACTATAGTAATAGACATTAGATCGTATTGAAAATTAAGTAATGCGAAAAGTACAACACCTAGTATCGAATGAAGTTGAAGCCACGCTAACGCAGTGCACACCACCGGTGGCTCGCATAAATCTGCCTCATCGGGTGGTGCGTACCCTCACAACATACACTCAAAATAACATGCTAAACGAATAAAGCATGAAAACCCCTTTGATAATCTTTCATTCAAACCTTTAGGGAGCGAAAAGCTTTAAGCGCAGTTGTCTATGGGCGAGAAACATGAATTACAGCGCCGGCGTGAACGTGTTTAGCTAGAGCTAGTTATTTCATATATTGCTGAGTTCAATTATATTGAACTGTTGTATATTATATTTCTTCCTCCTCCTCCTCGAGTCGTAGTCCTCATGTCTGAGGGTCGTGACCAACACCCTCCAGTCTATCACTTATGGTAGTTTTCCACTGCTTCCTATTCTCAGCACCGTGCAGCGCCTCGTAGACGGATGTGTCTAGTGCGGTGCGAACTTGATCCGACCAACGCGTCGGACTACGGCCACGCGATCGGCTGCCCTCGACTTTACCGGTTACAACTAACTTTTCCAAGTTGTCATTGTCTTTTCGGGCAATGTGGCCGAAGTACTCCAGTATCCGCTTGAGACAGATGGTGGATGGTGGTGACATAATAATAATATTATATTTATTATTATGTTTATTATGTTGTATATTTATTTGAAATAATACACCAACACCTTGGGGAGCATTCAAGTATTACGTAACGAATTTAGAGGGAGGGGTCTTGTAAAACGTTACGGTGCGTTACAGGGGTGGGAGGGGGTATTTGAACTACGCGTTACGTAACATTGTTTTTTTAACTCTTCAGAACAGTCGCGTAGAGAGATTCTCTCCTCACGCAGTTTTTAAAACGTTTTTTTTTTTCTCAAAATTTGAAATGGAATGACCACTTGAAAATGTTTATACTTTCAGTAAATTGCTTGCTTACTTCTCATTTCTTTCATTCCTGGTTGTGCGTGAAATTAAAGGATTACTCACCCGCCATTGGGACCCCGTGCACTGGTTCGTATCGGACCAGTCCTTGCATCATATCCTTTCCAGCCATTTTACGCAGATCGTCGCCCCCGTCTCGTCGCTGGGCGTCCTACGCTACGTTTGCTGAGTCGCGGTCTCCACTCAAGAACACGTTCACCCCATCGGTTATCGGTTCTGTGACAGATATAGCCGGCCCACTATCACTTTAGCTTGCCGATTCGAGAAGCGATATCGGTGACTGGTTCTCTGACGGATCACTTCATTACGAATGCGATCCTTCAGAGAAACTCCCAGCTAGCTTTCTCCATAGCTCGCTGAGCGACTATAAATTGGTGGACCAGCCTTGCCGTGAGTGTCCTGGTCTCAGCTTTGTACGTCATTACTGGTAGGACGCATTGGTTAAAGACGAAATTGAATTGAGGATTGCGGACTAGGCGACGAGAAGACCTAACGTAATTTCCCGAATGCTGCCCAACCCATCTGAATCTTCCGGGCGGCCTTCCTCTCCAAGTTATTTCTACCGAGGCATAGAATTTGACCAAGATAGGATAAAAAGATTTTCATTTATATTGAAGGAACACTGTTTGCCGGGTCAGCTAATCTTCTATAACTCTTCTTCTTACAGTGAATATTTAGCAACCTTCAAGAAAACGGTCGCAATGCACGAAGTGTTCCTCCAGCGTCTGGCCGCTCATCCGGTGTTCAGGAACGATTCGCATCTACGCGTGTTTCTCGAATACGAACAGGATCTGTGCGCGAAACCGCGTGGCAAGATGGATCTCATTGGCGGATTGGTGAGTGAGTTGAATTTCGTGAACGAATGAATGATTTAAGAAGGCGTATAATGCTGCAATTGGAATGACTGAGTATTGTGAAATAATTTTTGAAAGAAGATGGAATAGGGACGCGCATGCGCTAAACGCCGCTTATTTGCAAATGGAAAGAAGTTTTGTTAAGTATACCTTCTCCCGTACGAGCGCCATTTGTGTCACCATTCAGCACTACCGAGAGGAGGAGAAGAATACCGAGAGGCATACCTGATAAAGGAAGCGTTGCGCGGGGATATCCCACTCCTGACGAGTCTCACTGTGTTGGGAAAATGTCATCCCGAATACCCTCATAGCATTGACCTAAAGTCAATACTGCGTCATCCATAACAATTTATGGCGGCGAGCGACCCTTTTGTCTGGGTGGGTGCCTTCCACAATGTGCGTTAGTGAGCAAGCCGAAGCTTACCGGCACTCTCTTGTTTCCATCCGAGATTTAGGGGGATACACAGACCCACGCGGTGTAGGCGCTGAGAACCTTCCCCGGGGGCCGCTCCGGTTTACGGCGGCCGGTGGTTGACACACTCCAGCGTTGTGGTCTAGTGCTACGTTGGCGGGAGGGGATGGCTTATCAGCTCCCACACCACCCGCCTAACCCCCCCCCCCCCCCCTATACCAGTCCAAATATTAACTACATTTATTTCATTGTCTTTTTACTGCTTATTATATTTATTAACTACTATTTGTGATTATTTTAGATGCGTTCAATGACTACAACGACTGATGAAATATACTTCGGTGCGACGGTTCGCGACGTGAACGATTTCTTCGAACAGGAGACTGCTTTCCTGCAGGAGTATTATTCGCATTTGAAGGAAGCCGTCGTGAAGGTCGACAGAATGACCACCAAACATAAGGGTAAGTTGTTTAATAAACATATGTTTATATTCTGTAACAATTAATACAGCGCCATCTAGCACCAAAAAAGAAGGTGCTCTTCATAGGTGCATAGGTAATAGACGATTGATATAATATTTATATACTTTATGTTTTAAATAAATACTAATAGCTACACAAAATTGTGACGCTTATCCGTTCCATGAGGAACCACATGGAAGCAGTAATATAAGAGCCTGGGGAGAGGAAATACGAGATACTAAATAAACTTTTTATTTTTTATTTTTCTGTTTTATATCTTTGTTTCTAACATTTAACAATTTCTTCTTAAAGGGTAAAAACATACCTGTTGAACAAAACACAATAGCTAAAGAAATTAAATTTTAATATATATATATATATATATATATATATATATATATATATATATATATATATATATATATATATATATACTTATATAATTGGAATCTCGGAATCGGCTCCAACAATTTTCATGAAATTTTGTATACGGGGGGTTTCGAGGGTGATAAATCGATCTAGCTAGGAATCATTTCTAGAAAATGTCATTTTTTGGAAGAAAAATAACAAAAAGGTGACTCTTCCTGACATCTATCGGCGAATAATAATACTATTTTTTTTTAAATAGCTTTAACGACACAACAACACTAAAGCTATTCCAGCAGATGACGTTGTTAAGTAACACGAAGTCAATGAGTGTTTGCTTTGAGGTTAGACTAAGAAAATCAATTGTTAATTTCCAAAAAACACAATTTATAAAAAAAATACCGAGCAAAGCTCGGTCATCCAGCTGGTTCTTAGTTAAATGTAAAACAAACCACCGCATACACGCTGCTGTCCCACAGAAACCTGAGTCGCTAATGTCGGAACACAAGACAAAGTTATATGGCGGCATAATAGACCGAGGGTGGTTGCCAATCAGTAGGTCTTAGCGCCCCATCACATAGGATTGTTTTCAGTGTAGCCAACTTAGGGATTTTCCCCCAAATTTAGGGGTAAAAAAATTGCACCGGGATCTTTTTAGGGGGGGGAAAATCTTTAGGGGTTAATCTAGTCACACTTATGATTGAGAAACAACAGTGTCTAATTTTTTTTTTCTATAAAAATTTACAGATTTGTTTGTGTTGTTTTTGTTTTTCCTAGTTATTGTTTCAAAAAGACGTTTTTTGTGCATGATAACAGAAATTGTATGAGATCTTTTAATTTCTAAAGTTTTTATCTTGTTTTTTTTAGTCTTGTTTAAGTTTTTTATGCTCTTTGTAATTATTAAAGATAAATAATTAAAAATTAATCATTTTAATCTTAGATAAGAACCTATATTTTTCAAATTGTCAGTTAGGGGGTTTTAGGGGTTTTTGAATTTAGTTTAAGGGGGATAAAATTTCAAGTGTTGGCGACACTGATTGTTTTGTCGCCTTTTACGATCCGCCCATTCCTACTCCGCCCCTGCGTGGAGAAAAATCTGCCTGTTTGTTGCCACCTGCACTATTGAGAAGGTATTAAAATGATTTTAATTTTAACTTTGTTTACTAGAAGTAGCAGATGCTCACATCAAGCTGTCGTCCTGTATAACACAACTGGCTACACGTGAGCAACCGCCCACCGAGAGGTTCCTCACACGGGCTGCTGAAACCTTCGACAAGTGTAGAGTGAGTTTCACTTATTAGGTTACAGAAAATAATTTCATCTGAAAAACTGCAAGAGCAATTATTGTAATGAGTTATCATAATCGTCGTCAACCTACTGAAGTCCAATGGACGTGGGCCTCCTTATGGCATGCAGAGCCTTATCCAGCCAGTCCTTATCAGCCATTTTTCGCAAGTTGTCGCCCCCACCTTGCCGATGGGCGTCCTACGCTACGTTTGCCGAGACCCGGTCTCAAAAATTTGTCTAACCCATGGGTTCTAAGACAGATATGGTCAACCCACTACCACTTCAACTTGCTGATTGCCTGACTGCTGATTCGAGAAGCGAAGTCGTTGACTTTGAATGAATGAAAAACTTTATTGCATACAGATTCTTAAAACTAATGTTATTTTGTACGTGGTAGGGCCCCAAGCCTATCTGGATGACAACTACTTTTGGTCTAAAGTATGCTGCCATAATAATCTTGTGTTGTGTTCCGGTATTAGTAACCCAGGTTCCTGTACCCTTATGGGACAGCAACGTGTTCGCGGTGCCACTAGCGTCGCAAACATCCATAGGCGACGGTAACTGCTTACAGTTAAGTTGGCCGCCAGTCTGTCTAATGTTCCTCAGCAATAAAAAAAAATTATTAACACCCAGACGCGGAATGGGAATTGAAAGCGTGACATAATCAACAATTGTAGTTTGTGAAATGTAAATTTAAAAATTTCTTGTTTTTTTTTTAGAAAATCGAGGGTAGAATGGCATCAGACCAAGATCTGAAGTTGGCGGACACCCTTCGCTATTACATGAGGGATGCGCACGCTGCCAAAGCGGTGCTCGTCCGGAGACTTAGGTATAATATTTTTGCAGGGTGTTATTACTCGGTTTCGAGTGGGGCGGGGTCGTTGTAGCGGTGCCGTCTACTCAGTTCCGAGTGTAGCGCCTAAATATGTTGTGTGGCTACCACTCAAGTTCAGGGGTGCTTACATGGTTATGTATTTTCAGATGTCTAGCGGCGTATGAGGCTGCGAATAGAAATCTGGAGAAGGCTCGTGCCAAGAACAAGGATGTACACGCTGTAAGTAGACGTAGAATAGAGTATAGAAGAAGAATGTCGTGTCATAAGGTATATGCTAGAAATGAATGGATGAATACAGATGGAGATACGAAAGAAGAATGGATTGCTAGGTAACAGCAGACAGGCTGATGGCCTACTGTACTAATCACTCAATCGTCGCCTATAAATGTTTGCGACTTGCAATATCAAAAGACCAGGGTTGCTTGGATCCCTACCACTTAGCTGGGGTTTTTTAGTAGTCTTCTACGACAAGCCGCCACCGAATGTTAATGTCAGTATTCTTACTCCGCCCCCTTCTTCCTGCCTTTAACCCTTCTATTACTCATCTGACCAATACCTATTTTACCATATCAGCTTTTACAAAATCCATCCATCTTTGGTCTACCCCTCTTTTAACCATCCACTCTCATTTCCAGCATCCTCCTTGTTACATGACGCTCTTCTCTTCGCATTACCAGGCCATACCAGGCATAACCTGTTACTTTTCAGCATCTCAATCACTGGCTTTACTTTCAAACTTCCCCTAATATACTCATTTCTAATTTTATCCATTTTTGTAACTCCTCTCATCCTCCTCAACGTTCTTACTCCGTCATCACATGGTGAAAAATAGATCCAAAATATGGATGGATTGCGAGAGAATATGTGTCGATCTTAATGTAGAAGTAGTAAGAAGAAGAGTATATAAGAAGGATTAGATTTCTAATATATTCGTAAAGATATTGTACGAAGAATGTGATATCTCATAATCTCCTCTCTCACTCTCAAATGTATCGATTTGATTTATTTTATATAATGGTACAAATTATATTCTTATCTAATATTTATTTATCATAGCAACACTACTGCACATTTTCACTGCACATTAGAAAGAATGAAAGAAAGAAAAATATTTATTTAGGATCACAACACTTGAACAAATATACAAAATCAAAAAATAATTAAAAAACTTGAGAGGTGTCAAGGGACACCCGGATGAAACGAAGTTCCTTTCGATTAATTAGTGAAGGGATTGTAATAAAATTTTATTTTTTTTAAGTTATAATAATATTTTTTTTTATTATTAACAAATATAATGTAATATAAACTTAATCAGTAACTAACCTAACTCCATCAGCAATATCCGGAACTTGTGCAGAAACACTGTCAGGATTCATTATTATTATTTTTTTTTATTATTTATTATATACAAAAAACATTCATTATTATTATTTTTTTTATTATTTATTATATACAAAAAACCTGTATACACTCAACAAAAATAATCGTCGCGACACCACACTGTTCAATGCGAAATAGAAATGAAAATATCTGGCTTGCTTTCTATAAGAGAGAGACAGACAGAATATAGCAAAAAGTGTCGTTACAACTTTTCGTGAGAATTTTTTCCGTCTAGCCCCCTTTCACAACGCGCGATAAGGAACTTCATTCCAATAAACTTAAAATTAGCCCTAAGTGTTCTAACCCGGCATAAACTGGTAAAAAAAAACCAGCGCTGGTCTTCCGTTAGAACCTCCGGTAATGACACCACTTTACAAAATTTGGACTTAAAAAGTAAACAAAGAAATATTAATAATAACAAGGCAATCAAATAACCAAACCTATAAATTGGAATATATATTATTCACCCTCACGAAATTTTCATAATTTTTTAACACTTTTTTTTAATGTAATCACGAATGTATTTTTATATATGCAGCCATTGGAAGTACAAGAGGTAATTGCACGCTTTAAAAATATATACACACATTTATGTAATTATTTACATTTAAAAACGGTTTCCCGACGCCTGTGGACGTTTAAGAGCTGGGTGGTGTAGATGGTGTGAGAGAGTTTTTCGCACGCTTCCACGCTGTTTTATGAGTGCGAAAAACATTTTCACCGTTACAGCAATGAAAATATCTTGATCGCCTTTTGCCTATCTTCAGATATTGAGGGTTGAGATGTAAGGAGTACTATTTCATATTTGGGGGGGGGGGGGGGGTTGAAAACGAATTTAGGCACACAAGTGTTAATTTACTTACTATGTGACTAAATGGCGCTATGTGAATTGTTCCAATATATTATTATAATACCTTTCTAACAAATATAGTTCTCGCGTCTACCCTCCAGTACTTACAGACTACGGAGACTTAACGCCCAGATCAGAGCAAATTGACACAATGAATAATTTCATGACATATAAAATGAGAAATATCTCCAATGCATTCGCTGTCTTTTTACACAATTTTATCGACAGACAGTAGACAGACTGACGGCCCACTTATTAGTAAACAGTTACGTTCGCCTATGGAAGAAGTCTGCGAAGTCTAAGAGCAACGCTTACACGCTGCAGGTGTAGGGGAACTAGAACATATATCACTTATCCCAGATGATGCCTCTTGTATGAGGCATATTTATAAACCACTTGTTTTGTCGTATTTTACGATAGGCCGCCAACGGCCGCAGGATCCAGTATTCCCACTCCGCCTGGACGGGCTCCTCTCTTAGCAATTTCCGGTTGAATGTTTTTAAGCTATTGCATAAGCTTTTATCGCGGGCTTTGAGCGCGGCGACCGAATCAAGAAATTTCGTAACGAAAATAAAACCTAACACCTCCCACTCCGCCTACCATGTAACTCGGCCGAGCGTTCGCTTAACGTGTATGTATATAGTACGACTGTACGTAGGGATGGGCGATATTGAAAAACATTTTAATCAACTTGTGCAATTATAATTTTTTTTTATTTATATGCAGTAATTATTTTCTTTGATATTAATTCAAGTTACACGTTTTGAATGTACACCTATGTATACATATATACCTACATGTATATTTACGGGGCGCACGTGCGGTGAGTGTGGTAGGGATGGGCGATATCTATCGATGTTTTTTTTTCTAAAGTATCGATGTTTTCTATCGATATTTTTGGACAATATATATCGATACTCGATAATAAAAACATCGATAGTTTTAGTTTTTTATTATCGAGTATCGATATATCTTGTCCAAAAAATATGGATAGAAAACATCGATACTTAAGAAAAAAAAATTACTGCATAAATAAAAAATTATAATTGCATAAGTTGATTAAAATGCTATGCAGTAGCTTTACCGCGGCAGTCCCCGAGTGCCATTTTAGGTTTTTTTTTATAATTGATGTAGGCGGAGCAAGCTCAAGCGGACGCGTGTGCCAAATTCGAGCAACTCTCGGCGCGCGCTAGAGAAGAGCTGATCGATTTCCGTACGAGGCGGGTTGCGGCGTTCAGGAAGAGGTATGCATACATATATAAAAGCTATGTCACGTTGGAACATCTGGGGAGTTCCACGGGTTTGACTTACGTCCGATGTTTATGCACAAAAGAAAATAGTGTTTTGTTTTATTGCTGTATGGCAGCAGTCAGGCTGACGGCCCGCTTAGGATTTAGTAGTTACTGCTGTCCCATAAGGGTACAAAAACTTAGGGCAGTAATGCCGGAACACAACACAAGGTTATTATGGCGACATACTTAAGACTAAAGGTGGTTGTCATCCAGACGGGCTTGGCGCCCTACCACGTAGCTAGGGTTGTTTTGTCGCCTTTTACTACAGGCCTACCCCGGTCGCAGAGGTCAGTAAAAAGTTATCAGTTGTCGAGTAGCCATAACACCAGCGCTCTATTTTTGGTGCCAGATAGAGTTTTGTGAATTGTCTATACATTAACAACTTCTGCGCGTGTAACAGGTAATATTAAATAACTTAAAAATAAAATAAAATAAATTATTCTTTCAGTCTAATAGATCTCGCTGAACTGGAGATAAAACACGCTCGAGCTCAGCAGGAGTTGTTCAGGAAGTCGTTACAAGTGCTCAGAGAATGCCAATAATTATATAATAATAAATGATTTATGTTAAACATGCATTTATGAATAGATTAAAATTAATTTATAAATGCATTAATATTCATTTATAAATGCATAAAAATTCATTTATAAATGAATAAATGTTCATTTATAAATACATACATATTTAATATGAACAAGTGAGGTAGGAATGACTATTTTCATTGTAAATTACTTGTTAGTAATTAAATACTTCTATATATGTCTGGATCGTAAGGAGTATGAATACAGGTAGCCAGCACTTTTCTAGTGAGTCGTAAAGGGCTAATTTACAAACAGCTAAGGTTCGGTTTCGAGGTTGTGTGAGCAGAACACTCGCTACCGCCAAAACTATATTCAGCCACAAGTCTTCTAGCTTTCTTCTTGAAAAAGACCAAAATGTATTTTTTTTTAAAAACACCTTCATAATTGGTTGGCACGCATATCATGATGTATTAGGTTAAAGTCCCTTATAATTTTTTTTAATATTTGCTGTAAACTAAAAACTATATTGTGTAAGATTTTCATTGTTATGTAATGTTTTTGTATAAATATTTCCACTATGATTGGACTGTTGGAATAGTCTTTTTATATTATAATATTGTATTATAAATGTAATATACATTGTAGTATTCTTATTTGATTTTTTTTTTATTAAATTTGTGAAAACTTATAGGTATATGTTAGGTTAGTTAAATCAGTAAAAAAAGTTTCTGTTTTATTCAATAATCTTCTGGTCTGCTCAACATATAGGTGGAAGATATAGTTGCTTTTAGTATGGAAAAAAAATCAAGTTGCGTCCAGAAGTACATGCACTTTCCATCGCTACTGTGTGTATAATAAATAGTAAAGCTGCAGGTCCACCTGGTTACCACAGTCCAGTTGCTGTACTTTTCATTGATTTTTGCAAATTGATTTTATTTATTATAAATATTAAAATGTTATATATTACCAGTATAAAATATACTACCATCACGAATAATTATTCTGTCACCGGCATCGGTTCCCATTTAATGACTTTGAATTTAGTTCTCACACAGTGAGTGTGTGTGAACGCACTCGGCCCGCTTCGGCAACTTTCGTGTCATTGATACCGAGTGATAAAAATATGTTTTATTTTGTCCTTTTTTAATATTATGGTAATATTTTTTTTTTTCATTTCATTATGTTCCTTATTATAAAATGATTGTTAATTATCTTTTAATAATAAGTGAGTTTTAGTTGAAATATTTACGTAAATTTTTTTTAATACGTTTATGTGATGTTCAAAACAAGCTATTAAACATAGGCAAAAGTGGCACGTATGCATTATTTAAAACCCAAGTCTTTAAAATTATATGGGTGTATTAATAGTCTTGGATTCGAATTCCACAATGGCATCTTTCAAGCAGTTTTCTCGCCGAATGTATGTAAGGATACTTGCCACGTACTAACTGTGAAGGTAAGTAGTGTTCTGGTAATTATTGAGGGTAGAAGTTTGTGTTTGAAAAACGTCCGTCAAATTAAATTAAGGTGGCGTCACAATCAGTGCCGAGTTGACGGCCCGCTTAGAATTTAGCAGTTACCGTCGCCTATGGGTGTTTTCAACGCCAGTGGCATTGCGAACACGCTGCTGTCCCATAAGGGTACTGGAATTTGGTTCATTAATGCCGGAAACACAAAGTTTATATTATGGCGGCATACTTGACCAAAGGTGGTCACCATCCAGACGGGCTTGGGGGCACTATCACGTAGCTAGGGTTGTTTTATCGCCTTTTACAACAGGCCAACCCCGGCCGCAGAGGTCAGTATTCTTTCTTCGCCCCTCCACGGATTATTAGAAGATTTAAAAGGAAAGTGCCAAAAGTTACGAGTGGGGTAGAGGATTTTTAACTGGACATAATTTCGTTCGTCTACAACAGTTGGTTTCATAGCATACATCGCAGCTGCACTAGCGGCATTTTAGCGGCTTTTTAAACTACAATAATTTACAGCGTACACTTTCAACTTTCCATCTATATGAGATGATTGTCTTTGCATCTACCCTTCATAATATTAAGGTATGTGTCCGTTAGTTACATGTCTAAAAATGCCTTGTAATTGTTTTTAAATTAGTGCAGGGAAAAGTTTAAAAAAAAAATTATAATTGGCGTATTATGAAAATCTGCCTTGAGATTCATGTGATGGTTATGGAACTCTTCTTTTTGGCTAATACTCACTTAACTCACTTTTTTTCTAACCTTACCAAATGTAACTTCGTAAAGAAATTACGTGAACGATTTTTAGGTGAGAAAAGACTAATTTCTATGTAATATAATGGAGATTTTTTATTTCATAAGATCTATCTATAGATATTTGTAAACTTAAGGAAATATATGCTATATTTAATATTTAGTTTTATTATTTCAATCTGATTTATATAGTAGTTAAAACCGTTTATGGCTACATCGTTTATAATCATGTACCGGTTATATTGACCAACATCAGGGTCCCGGTTAAATTAGTTCGAGCATACAATCGTCATCAAAGGTACGTCTATGTCTAGCCATCCTCGCGTATTTATCTTTTGTGATCGTCGTAACAAAAAGATAAAATACGTATTGCGTATCTCGCTAACCTCGTCCAGTTTACGCGTTGTTCGTTCCTCCTCGTAATGGCGTCGCAACTCACGATGACTTGCCTTTTTGCTGTTCGATCCCGGACAATTCCCCAAAAACGGGGAGATCGGTTGTAAACAAGTTTGATGAGAGTTGCAGCGGACGTGTGCGCTTATTTCTGTACTTCAGACTTTATATTTTAACACTATATGTAAAGGAAAATGTAATTCCTTCTTCTCTTAATTAAAGAATTTAAATATTCCCACGCGTCAAACAAACATGGCTAGATAATTATTATTTCATACAGTCTATGGTAAAAGTCGGTAGTCTATGGAAACTAAACGTCATGTGATGAGATAGCATTTTTTCATAAAACTAACGATTGTTTTACATTATTAATTTCCAATAACGCAATTATAAGGTTAAGAATTAAACTGATGGTTTTAGGATCGACGCCGTTGTTAATAACATTAAATGTCGTTTCTTTTATTACAGGTAAAGTTAAGTTTTATAATTATTGTTTAATTCGTAGGTATTAGTACTTGTAAGTTATTAAATTATAATAAATCTTTTATTACAGAGAAACTCAGTTGTGTTTGATTAACTGTGTCGTCGTAATCATTATTAAAATTAAATTAAACTTAGGAGAGCGTGTGTCTAACACTCATCGTCGTCGTCCATTCGTCTCTCTCTGCCAACTTCACTCATCCCTACCACTTTATATATATATATATATATCAGCACGGGCGTCAGGCAATAGATGAACTTAGCGGAAATCGGGAGTTCCGCTACCTCGCCGAGTCTCTAAGCAAGGCATCGATCATTTTTACCTCAAAAAATAACCTTATGATTTTCCACCAAACACGACATACATTTGGTCCAGTTTTGTGTACATACATAATAAAACGTAAACACCACATAAATTCAATTATTTATTTAAAACAAAATATATCCAGATATACCAAAAAAATACATTATTTCCCTCATAAATATAAATCATTTTAATTAATACATTTTGGAGTGTATATATTAAAATACCAAGTGACTTGGAAAATGTTGTTTTGTCATCTAAAAGTAACCTATCCTTCTTCAAGATACAATCTACCTCTATACCGGAATACATCAAAATTGGTTCAGCTGTGAAAACTGATACATTTAACAGACAGAGTTACTTTAACCTTTATAATATTAGTACGGATTCGTTTACCCTATACTAAACCCCCGCGACCTTTGGGCAACTGAAATATAGTGCTGCTGTGGGTAAAATGACCATTAATTGCAGGGGAACAATGCTCCTAACCTATTATTTGTGTATGACGAAATATTTCGTCATACACAAAGTACTGCAATGGACATGACGTCATTTTTCGTCATGGAAATTTGGAATATCACATTACGAAATAATTATTGAAATTCGTTAAATTATTATTTTTCCTGCATTGAAGTTGTTTGGGACAATTTCCCTTTAGGTATTACTTGAGGTGTGATTACATCTATACTACTATTATAAAGAGGAAAGATTTGATTGTTTGTTTGTTTGTTTGTTTGCTTTGAATAGGCTCCGAAACAACTGACCCGATTTAAAAAATTCTTTCATTGTTGGGAAGCTACACTATCCCCGGGTGACATAGGCTATATTATATTTTCAAAAAAATTAGGGATCCTTACTAAAACTCCAATAATGTAACCCAGTGTAAAAAAATTACCTAAAATATTATTTAAATCGCGTGCGTTGCGAAAACTATTGATGATAGAATAAAATAATGTACTACAACTTTGCAGAACACATCATTATTTACAAAAAGTGTCGCGACAGCATATGTCTAACTATTATAGTTATGCCACAATAAGTGTTCTTTTATTTTAAAAATTTAATTGAAATGCCGCCCCTAGAAAAGACTATTTGGATCTTGGTATTAATCCTTATCAAAATAAATTACTTCATATTCAAAACTGTTTCAATACCTTTATATAACTTTTTGAATTATTCAATTCAGATATTCCATTCGAAAGATATCACGAGTTTAAAAATGTAAGTATTAGAAAAATGTTGCGTGGTAGCCGCTCACCCTGTTCAGCTAGCTAGGCAGCACCTTATGCAATGTAGGCGTGCGTCACTGGGGTTTTTACAAAAATTAGAATATTTATTAAAAAATAACGAAAAATAAATAAAAAGTAATAACAAAAAAAAATCATTAAAATAAAAGCTCATAGAAATAATAATATTCAAACTTTCTTTATAATTTTATTTTTTTAGTAACCTGACGCAAATAGAAGGGTTTGCCCTCAGGGGCGCTCCTCTGTCCGAGGAGTGCACGGGTGTGCGTACCCTCCCCTCTCCGTTCGAGGCGACAGAGTCCTACCTTTCTTTCCGTCTACCTCTTACATCCTTTCCAACTTAGCTCTCTGTTCGTGGCGTGGTCCCCGGTGGGATGATTGCGAATACTGATTGGGGTCCCGGGTTCTATCCTGGGACCTGATTTGGTAGTCGAAACCATGCCTATTTCGACTGCGCTTGCACAGAGTGTTCCCGGGGCGGGAATTGCATCCTCGCTGTCGGTTGGTCTTGCTGGGCCGGCTACGACGTCAGGCGACTCTGCTTTTTCTGGAGTGTCGTCTGGTAGTCGTACCCACGCCTGACTAGCACGCGACGGAGATGCGAGTCCCGTCCGGAATTGGCCGCGGACCTGTCACTCCCGGCCCTGGTTCTGTCCATGGTCGGGGGCGATCCTGGATGGACGGCCGTCGCCTCCTTTTGCGAGGCAGTAGTGTCTGCAAGGGAGGCGGCGGAACGGGAGCGGGAGTCCGCCACCGCACTCCCCTCCCGCCAACGTAGGCCGCGTCGTCGGCGCCGGAGGGCGGGCAACGATCTCCGGCCGCCGTAGAAAACGGCCGCGGGCGGCTCCTCGGGGAAGGATCCGCCGCCCGCACTATTGCCGCGAGAGAGAAGGCCGCGTGCTGTTCCACAGCCCCCCTCAACTCCTAGAGTTGTTACAAGAGAGCGCCGGGGGGACGAAACCCTGACCCCCTGGCGCCAGCACTTTAGAAGGAGCCCGCTTTAAGACAAAGCGTGGGCCGGCGCCGGCCCGGGCCACGAGATCGGCAGGCCATATATCCGTGGGCCCGGGCGTAGACGATAGGAGAACAGCGGGGTTTTTTAGTGGGTCGAACATCTATTCCGGAGTCCCTTATATCCCTCGGTCCCCCCGGGCCTGGATAACCCGTCAAGAGAGGTTTTTCCCCGAGACCGAAAAAAATAGAAGGGTTTAATTTTTAATTTTTTGTTAAATACCCGTGCGAAGCTGGGACGGGCTGCTAGTTACTTATAATTATGAAGAAAAAAATCCCCACTGTACACTGTGAAAAGAGTTGAACAAACGTTTATTCCCCGATTAACAGGTTAATAAATAGCCTTCTAATTGGCGGTTAAATTCGGCTTCGCGACACATGGACATGGTAGCTTACGTTATCTGCGACGCACGTGATTTTAGAGTGGGGCGTCATTCTACCCACGATATGGCTGCACTACTTAGAGCAAAATCTACTTATCCCATGATTTCATGGGGCGTGTTCGGGTAACATCCCGTACACAGTGTTTCTCTTGAATGTCATTTTACATAAATAGAAATTCACTGCAATATAATTTATTATAATAAAATCTTGCTGTAACATTAATATTTTTTCTTGATAAAAATCATTTATACAAAAAAAAATGCATTAAATCTCCAATATATAGATTTAAAGTTTAAAAAAATACGCAATATTTAAAGCTTGAGCTATTGTTGCTTCACTCTGTAGATACTCTTCGGCTTTGTTTAAAAATCAATTTAATTTTGGACGTATACCATCGGACATTAGAAATCTATTTTTGAGAATTTATAACTACATGAGCAATAATTATTTAACTGTTTTGCTGGGACGCGTCGATATAGCGACGCTCACTATACATTGCTAAAACTGCGGAGCGTCGCTAAAGCGACGTTGCATTTTCAGTGCATAAAAAGAATTAATAAAATCCGTCAATATTTTATGAAGTTATATAGTTTTTAAATTTACCATTTCAAAAAATGAAGCATCATAAAAATGCACCCGCAGTTTAGCCAAACAATTACGCAAGTCACTTCCGCAGTCAAACGGTTTAAATGCTTCGATAATAAATAAATTTTAGTTTTACTTAAAAATATATTCAACAAATTTTTATACTATACAATTGCCGAGGAATTAGAACCTGGTTCCCTTATGCCAGAACTCAACACAAGATTAGTATGGTGGCATATTAAAACCCACTAGTGGATTCTATCTAGACTAGCTTGGAGTCTTATCACATAGCTAGGGTGGTATAGTCGCCATTTACGACAGACCGCACGGGTCAGTATTCTTACTCCACTCCTGCATGTAGATTTGAAATAGGTACCTGAAACTTCTTCAAAAATAAATCTAACCTCGTGTTATGGCATTAGTGACCCAGGTTCCTGTAACCCTACGGGACAGCAGCGTGTTCGCGGTGCCACTGGCGTTGCAAACACCCATAGGCAACGGCAACTGCTTCCTGTTAAGTGGGCCGTCAGCCTGTCTGTTGTTCTCCAGCAATAAAAAAAAAAACAATCATGTCTATTTTTGATCAATAGCGAGATTCAAAGCTGGAAAATCGGTGCTCTTATTTTTCTTAAATAATTGCGCTTTATATAATTAAAAATTTGGCTCAGATCTCAAAATATATAAGAATAGCACCATAATCTAAGAAAAAAAACCAGTGGTTTTCAAAGTTTCATTTGTGGCCCACGTAAAATAATCGAATTATTACATTTCGATACATTAATTACTTAACTAATTTATACAGGCCTTTTTAAATTTATTTTTAAACTAGCTGTGCCCACGACTCCGTCCGCGTGGAATAGGGACTTTAAGCAGCATTTTTTGGATATTTGAGATCAATTTAAATTGGAAATTCAACCTACTATGTCCAGCCTAAGCTGAACCCTATTTCATATGATCGATGATATAAATCTGAGGTCAACTTAAATTGGTATAAAAATTTCCGAAACTTATCATTTAACAAAAACTATTTTTTTATCTAAAATAAAAGTAGCCTAAGTTACTCCTAGTTACATCAGCTATCTGCCAGTTAAAGTCCCGTCAAAATCGGTCCAGCCGTTTCAGAGATTAGCCGGAACAAACAGACAGACAGACAAAAATTGTAAAAAATGTTGTTTTGGTATATGTACCGTGTATACATCCGTACACATTTAGTAAAAAGCGGTTATTTTAATATTACAAACAGACCCTCCAATTTTATTTATTTGTATAGAAGATCTTTCTCTAGCCCCTATATACACATAAAGCTGGGCTCCAATCTCCCCTAGAGAAACATAAACCGGTTGTTTCGTGTACGTTTAACTACGTAGTTTTCCTTCTCCGTTGGTACTTGGCAATTACAAGCACATTAGACGTGAAAACTGCCTAAGCGGTGCATACAATCATAGGATTTAAACCCTCTAGATTGGAAATGTACCAGTACGGACACATACATTCAGATCAAAATAATATTTTTAGATCATATATTTTGTCTAGAACTATATGGAATTCCAAGACACGACTTCTGATAATTATCTCATACTATGTGGGGTCTGCATATGTCCTCTCCTTCCACTCTCTATTAGCCGTGATTTACAAAAATTAACACTATTTCGCCATATCATACGCTATCCATCTTTCTTCTTTTTGGTATAAAGCCATTGAATTATGTAGTAAAAATATTTCGATTTTACGCTTCGAGGTCACATTTTATTAATGAAAACTTTGAGAACCATTGTCTTTTAAGTTAACAACAAATATTGATTAAATGTATTTTTATACTTGGCCTTCAATGATATTGGACAATAACGTCATTGTAATATTAGATATGATTTTATTTCAATAATAAATTTTAAAACATATTAATAATAAATGTCATAAATTTAAATAAAAATAATACAAAATCCCACGGTATACATATTTAATATAAAAAAAATTTTGGGCTGATTTCAGACTTTAGTCACTTTGCTCCTATAAAACAAGGCTCCTATAAAGTCAATGAGATAAAAGTCGACCCTGCGACCTCCCCCCACCCCACCCCCCCTCACACATACATAATTATGATTGAGATGGTTATCGGTTTTAATGGATATGCCGCCTCGACCACCTCGGCTAGCATTCTTCAGCAATTTCAGAGGTCACAGCAACAAGAGGAACCTCACATATTCACGCCTGATTTTATAAGGTCCAGGAAAAAATCTTTGTGGGGACCGCATACACCAGGTCGAGCGCGAACAGTTTAATGCCAATATCACATCAGGCCTTACACAGTATAATAATGTATACAGTATTACAACTCTAAACAGTCTAAAATCTAACTAAGATCCATATCAACGGTGGTTATGTCCCAACACCTAAACTATAAATCCATGAGAACCAATTTCTGAAAAAAAAAATTACTGCCTTCACAAAATATAACAGTGTTATGGGTACTAGACTAATATACTATACCTAGTCAGGTCATAAATTCTGTCACATGTTTAATGTAAAATAATTGTAACAAGTTTATTCATTATGTAACCATTCATATACCAAAATGAACTTAACAAAACATAGATTCTTATGACATTAAAGTTTATTCAAAATGACCTCCGTGATTTTGAATACAGGCCTTCAATCTGCGCGGCCAGTCGTCTATCGCAGCACGAACGAGGTCCATGTCAATATCGGCGGCTGCCTTAATCAAGGATGTCTTGAGTGACTCCAAATTGGGATGAGGCTTTGAACACGCCTTTTCCTCCAAGTGTTGCCATATCTTATAATCTAACGGATTCAAATCTGGACTGGAGGAGGGCCAGTCTTCGTGCCGGATGAAGTCGATTTCACGCGCCGCCAGCCAGTCTTGTGTGCTCTTCGCTCTATGAGCTGGCGCCGAATCTTGTTGGAATACCCAGTGCCTGTTATTGAACATGGTATGAGAAACAGGTTCCACAAGGTTCGTCAGGACTGTATTTTGATACACAACAGCATTCGTTTTTACACCTTTCTCACAAAAATGTACCTCTGTTAAGCCCCAATAAGAAACTCCCAACCATACCATGAGCGAGGATGGAAAATGACCTCGTTGGACACGTGGAATACGGTTGCTCGCTTCTTCACTACTGTGTGCGTACACCTTATCATTTTGTTTGTTGTAGCTGTCTTCTACGGTAAACATTTTTTCATCCGAAAAAAGAATTTCCCGATATTTTTTTCCCGCGTACCGCTTCAACAAAGCGCGGCATCTCTTCAGTCTCAGGTCCATTAGACGAGCATTCAAACGATGTCCTGTTTTTCTTCGATATGCCCGAAGCCCTAAGTCTTCATTTAACACCCTTTTCACCGTGGTTCTGCTTAACCCCATCTGAAGGGCCAACAGTTTCTGCTTACGTTTGGGATTTCTTTGAATTCGTGCCTTCACAGCTTTTATCACTGCTGGAGTCCTAACAGACCGAGGGCGACCACTTCTTGACCTGTCATCTACACTAGAGTCTTCATTGTATCGTTTGATGGTACGATAAACGAATCTTTTGGTAATATTCAAATTTTTCAGTATGTTAAAAATTTGAATTGGCGCGTAACCGCAACGATACAACGCAATAACTGCAACACGGTCTTCTTTAAGCGTCCACTCCATATTTAAAAATGAGTAAAATTCTAAAAGTTATACATTTTTATTTTCATGAACAATTCGAGATTCGAATTCAATAAACTTTTTTGTGGCCAGCATTCTAAAAGAAAAGTTTTTACTGTGTGACAATACTTATGACCTGACTAGGTATATATATATATATATATATATATATATATATATATATATATATATATATATATATATATATATATATATATATATATATATATACGCAAGCGTGCCAAAGTGCGTTTGCCATTATGATTATCTCGTTCTGTCTCCAACGCCTTAAGTAATTTCAATTAGTAGTGTAATAAATTCAATTATTAATCATAAATTTAAAAAACTCACCAATCATTTTAAAGCTATGTACTGTTATTTTCCTTTTGCCATGTCTCTATTTTATCTGATAAGTCCTGAAAATAAAAACAAATACATATTATATATATTTTAATTTTAATCAATTAGGCTAATCTAAAATCCGCCCTGAAGGACCATAAATGGGATTGAGTCGGGCCCCGAAAGTCCCTGACTAGTTCGTCGCGTCCCGCATCATCATCATCATCTTTGCGTTCTATCCCGGTTGCAGCCCAAACTCTCGCTTCGGCGCCCGGGGTCCGCTTTCCGACTTTTTCTTCTCCACTTCGCACGGTCTTCAGCATCCCTGGTAGTGAGCCCATTGGCACGCATATCACCCTTTACGACGTCAAGCCAGCACTTTTTGGGTCTACCTCTCCTGCCGGGGCCCGGCGGAGGCGGCATGGCCAGACATTTGTTACCCACGTAAGCATCCGGTTGCCGTAAAACGTGGCCGTACCAACGTAGCCGACACTCTTGTAATTTGTCCGCAATGTCACGGACATGAAGACCGCCGCGAATGCGGGAGTTCCTAACGCGGTCCCTCCGCGTCACTCCACACATCCACCGCAGCATATTCATCTCCGTGACACGCAGCTCTTGCTTGTGTCGCTCTAACACCGGCCACGCTTCACAGCCGTATAAAAGGACAGGCCTAATGATGGTTTTATAGACCTGTCCCTTCAACTTTACCGGCATCTTGGGGTCACAAATGACACCAGTTACCTCACGCCATTTGGCCCACGCGGCAGCAATGCGTGCCTTGACGTCACAATCGATGTCACCAGACGCATGGAACACAGATCCCAGGTATTTCACTTGGTCCATGCGCTCGACCGTGTTGCCGTCTATGCGTACGGGTGTGGGATCTGTGGAGTTACAGGCCAAGTACTCGGTCTTCGCCACATTGAGCTTCAGAACACCATTCTCAAGCGACTCCTTCCACGCCTTCACACGTCGCACCAACCTACCCCTGTCCGAATCTGCCAGCGCGATATCGTCAGCATACATGAGCAGCCACGGGGGCTGCTCATGTGAGTTTCTGATGCTGTTTGACAATACGTCTAATACCACGCTAAACAGAAACGGACTAAGGACGGATCCCTGGTGTACTCCGACGGTGATGGGGAAATGTTTTGTGTCGCCAACAGCGGTCCGAACTACGGAATCGGAGTCACGGTACATGTCTCGGATGATGTCAATATAGGCCTCTGGAATCCCTTTGGACCGCAATGCCCACCAGATTATCGCGCGAGGAATACAGTCGAAGGCCTTCTGCAAGTCGAGAAACAGGCAATGCAGAGGCGTATTCTTCGCCCTGTATTTCTCCGCGACAGTCCTTAGGGCAAAAACAGGGTCCATTGTCCCGTGACCAGGGCGAAACCCATATTGACATTCCGAGATAGTGCACTCCTGTTGAATCCGAGAGTCGATAACCCTCTCGAAGAGCTTCATGGTGTGGGACATGACCTTAACCCCTCGGTAACTACCGCACTCCTGGACCGACCCCTTGCCCTTGAAGACTGGAGTAATGATACTCAGTCTCCATTGGCTCGGGATCGTACTGGTGAGGAGTATCTGGTTGAAGAGGTCGGTTAAGACGCCCACACCACGAGAGCCCATCGCCTTCCAGGCTTCGATGGGGACTCCATCGGATCCAACAGCTTTCCGATTCTTCATGCGGCGAAGACAATTCTGGACCTCTGCAGGCGTTACCAGTGGCACTAGTCCTTGATTCGGAGGAAGATCTGGCGGCTGCACCCCTTTATGCTGCATGTTCAGCAGCTCGTGGAAATACGAGCGCCATCTCTCCTTCACCGCGAGGTCCTCGCATAGCAGGTTGCCCACAGGGTCCTTTACACAGCGGCACTTGGAAATGTCCTGTGCCGCTTTGACCCTGGAGCGCGCCAACTTATAGATGAGCTTCTGCCCCTCAGACGATTCCAACTTGTCGTAAAGTGGTTGTAAGTTGTCTCGTCTGGCTCTGGCAACAGCTCTCTTAGTGGCGCGCTTTGCCACCCGGTATGCGTCGCGATCTTCAAGAGATCTGGACGCTTGCCACTTCTTAAAGAGGGCTTTCTTCGCTCTAGTCTCCCTCTGGACTGTGTCGTTCCACCACCATGTCTCCTTGTCATACTTGCGACCGCCCTTAGACACCCCAAGCACCTCCTTCGCCGACCCAAGGATAGCCGCCTGAATCTTGTCCCAGTAAGCCTGAACTGGTTCGCCCATACCGCCGGCGCACTTGTCACCGACGGCTAAGGCGAACTCCTGGGACGTGACTTCATCGAGCAGCCACCACCTGATTCGGCGCTGAGCGCGCTCAGTATGCGAGTCTTTAGGCTTAGCGCAGAGGTCCATGACAAGAAGGCGATGTTGTGCAGTGAGACTCTCACCGGGTATGACCTTGCAGTTGGCCACTTTGCTGATGTGGTGTATCCTAGTGAGTAGGAAGTCGATTTGGGTAGCATTCCTCCCGCTCTTGTAGGTGATGAGATGCTCGGGTCTCTTTTTGAAATACGTGTTCACGATGGCAAGGTCGGCAGCCGCACACGTACTGAGGATGTCTTCCCCTTCCGCGTTGCGGCTACCGTACCCAAATCCCCCGTGAACACGCTCAAATTCCCCACATTCATCACCCACATGACCGTTCAGATCACCACCCAAAACGATCCCCTGTGATAATGGGATTCCACGGAGCACTTCTCCAAGTAAATTCCAAAACGCTATTTTATCGGCGTCGTCACAACCGGCCTGTGGCGCATAGGCACTTATCAAGTGGGTAACTACCCCATCGATAAGTACCCTAACGACCACAAGCCGATCGCTATGACGTTTCACTTCCAAAATGTCGTTCTGGAACTCCTCCGAGAGCACTATGGCAACCCCATTCTCCCCACCAGGTGCACCTGTGTAGATCAGCTTGTAGCCATTCCCAATGAACCGGGATCTGCTGGCCTTCCACCGAGTCTCCTGCAGGAACGCCACGGCCACCCTCCGCCTGGAGAGCACATCGGCCAACTCTCTCGCGCGTCCGGTTAGCGTGCCTATGTTCCATGTTGCGAAGCGGATCTTTCGAGATGTTTGGGCTGCGTGAGTTGGGGCTAACGTCGTTAGCCGTGCCCGCCCATGACACGGTAGCCCTTGTCCATTTCTCACAAGAGCCGGGCGGAGCGTCGCGTCCCGCATCTTCGGCATTTAAAGCGCGCAAAGGAACACCGTGGTGTTTTTAGCGGGTATACCAGCGACGTGCACCATCCAGCCTAGTGAATGGGACGTACGGGCATTACACGGGGAGTCCCACATCACCAGGGTGTGCGTCAGGCATTTACACCTCCCAACAAACAACGCTCCTAAACGTCTGGATTCGTTTTAGGTATGGTGATTTGAAATCGATCATTTAAAGTTAAAAAATCAATTCTCCAGATGGACTTTAAATTTTTGTTACCCAAAAACCTGTTAAATCGGATTGGTTCAAAAACTACTTTAATTGGTTGTGGTATCTTATTTCTTTTTTTTTTGTTGTTGCGCACAAAAGCTACTTAATTGATTGTTTGAAAACATCAAAGAAGTTGTTACATAACAATGAAAAAAGCATTTGCACTGTAACCTGTAGGTTTCAGCGTGTAACCATATTTGTGAAAATGAAAAAAAAAACATTTAAAAATTAATCGAATATCGTTTTTGGAATATTCGATTTAATCGAAAATCGATTTTGGCACATTCAAATTGAATCAAATCAGAATATGATATATTTTAAAGTGCATTGTTTATTAAACATGCTTAGTGAGACTTGTATGAGATAAACAACAAGTCTTCTTCTTCCTCCTTGACCTTATCTCAAACAATGTGGGGTCGGCACAACATGTTCTCTCCTACCACTCTCCTTGGTTAGCCCGTCATCTGAACATTCACACCTTTTTTACCATATTATCTATACAAATAAATAAAATTGGAGGGTCTGTTTGTAATATTAAAATAACCGCTTTTTAATAAGTGTATATGGATGTATACACGGTACATATACCAAAACAAGATTTTTTACAATTTTTGTCTGTCTGTCGGTCTGTTTGTTCCGGCTAATCTCTGAAACGGCTGGACCTATTTTGACGGAACTTCCACTGGCAGATAGCTCATGTAACAAGGAGTAACTTACGCTACTTTTATTTTAGAAAAAAAAATGGTTTTAGTTTAAAGTTTTCTGATTTTTTTTATTCCAATTTAAGTTGACCTCAGATTTATATCATTAATCATATAAAATAGGGTTCAGCTTAGGCTGGACATTGTAGGTTCGAAGCAGTTTGTATATTTCATTTATTTATAATTTAGGGTTTATAAGGTTTGTAATCCAAAATAAACCATAAGATATATCCAAAAATGCTGCCCAAAGTCACTATTCCACGCGGACGGAGTCGCGGGCACAGCTAGTCTATTATACAAATCATTCATCTTCATATTGTATCCATCCACTCTCACTTCCAGCATCCCCCTTGTTACGTGACGCTCCTCTCTTCGGATTACATGCCCATACCAGGCTAACCTTACTTTTCAGCTTCTCAATCACTGGCGCTACTTTTAAATTTCAACAACGATACAACAAGTAAGATGCACAAATATGCACATAAAATTTATAAAAACAATTATCTTACATCATCCACAGTGTCATTCGGTATGTGGCCATTGCCCAAAGCGCCTCTAAGGGTGTCATCCGTGTCATCATCTTCATCTGTGTGGACATCGTAAAATTCTTCGCTGTCCATCTCGCCATCAGTACCTTTGAATATAAATACGAAGGTGGTCTGATAAATACATAGCCTCACCGCCTAATGGCGCCACTGTCGCAATATAAATTTACTATCATGTAGTACATTCTTTTATACAGGTACTGTAAAAATTTAAACTGAATCGGATTCGTAGTTTGGTTTTGATCGCGTGCGGAAGCGGGCATGTGGGTGGATTTTAGAAAAATAGAATAAGAGCAATCTAGGTCGGTGATTCGATTCTTGTTTTTGGAAGAGAAATCACGCAGCGCTTGGATGGCGACCGTGAATTAGTTTAACAACTTTTAACGTCGACGTCGATTTTTGATGAACCATCATGTATAGGTAGACCCCGACAGAAAACTGACGGCGCGATGGGTGCCGCGTTTGCTCACTCGGGACAACAGCAACCGTAAGACCACTTCAGAGCAGTGTTTGACGCTATTTAAGCGCAATTCGAAGGAGTTTTTGCGTCGTTTCGTAACCGTCGACGAAACATGAATCCACTGGTATATGCCAGAGACCAAGGAACAGTCAAAACAGAAGACTTCACCCGGCGAACGTGCTCCGAAGAATGCGAAGACTGTCCTATCGGCCGGAAAGGTGATGGCCACCGTTTTCTGGGATTCATAAGGTGTCATCTACATCGACTACCTAAAGAAGAGAAAAAAGGTCACAGGGCTCTTCAAAGCCAAATTATTGGACCGATTCGAAAACAGTCCCATTTGGCGAAGAAAAAAGTGCTCTACCACCATGACAGCGCAACGGCTCACATCTCCGCCGTCGCCACGGCCAAATTGGTCTTGTTAGGTTACGAATTGCTACCCCATACACCGTATTCTCCAGATTTATCCCCGTGCAACTTGTTTTTTTGAGTCTAAACTTGAATAAGTCACTCGCCGGGCAGGAATTTGAGTCGAGTGAGAAGGTTATCGCCGCTACGGAGGCCTTACTTTGCAGACCTCCAGATAAGGTGTTGTTCAGACGGATTAAAGAAGTTGGAACATCACTTGGTCAAGTGCATCAAGCCAAAAGGAGACTATGTTGAGAAATAAATCGGCACTTTTCCAAAATTTTCGTTTTTCTTTAGTAGACTAAGTATTTATCGGACCGCCCTCGTACGATTACACTAGTTATAAATACTAAGTTACGGAGTAAGAAGCCTTGTACTACTACTTTAAATATTTCTGATAGGTTGTCTGGAAGAAATCGCTATTTAGTGATAAGACCGCCGTTTGCTCACTATGTTGTACTATTACCTACTTCTTTTTATGTCTTTTTTTCTGTAAAATTGTGTGGTGAACAATAAAGAATTATCTATCTATCTATCTAAGAATGCTGACTTCTGTTGCGTGGGGCGGCCTGTCTTAAAAAGCAACAAAACCCTGCTAGGTGGTAGGGCCTCAAGCCCGTCTGGATGGCAACTACACTTAGTTTATAAGTATAGCGCCACAATAACCTTGTGCTCCACCATAAGTAAGCCAGGTTCCAGAACCCGTTCGCGGAAGGTAGCGTGTCAGCTGACTATTATTTTTTACAAAAATAATTTCAAGTGCAATAATATAAATGTAATCTGAAGTGATGTAATAAGTAAAATCTATATAAATAAAAATGAATCGCAAAATATGTTACTAAACGCAAATCTCGAAGTTTATTCCTTAAACTCTGAGGAAGATTTATATGGAGAGAAAAATTGCAAGGAAAAACCTAAAAACCAATTTTCGTTTTCTGTAACTGTGAACACAATTTCAAATTGCTTTTAGCAACTTGAACGCATCCAAAGATGCATAAAATTGAAAAATATGTGACATCATATCAGGGGGAGGGGGTTTTAAAAATGTGACCACCTGTGACAAGGACGAGAGGAGGGGCTGAAATTCCTAAAATTCGTGTGACGTAATTTATGGATGGCCCCTTAGAGAAACTTGAAATGAGATGAAACTTGAATGGGGTGAAATAGGGGTGAACATAATTTTTTTTTATATGGCAGAACAACTTTTGCCTTGTCAGCTAGTATAAACATATTTTAAATAATTATTCAGCATGTGTAAATTGAATGAAATTAAATAATCAATCACCTAAAATGGACTGGTGATCTGTGAAATATTCAGAATCCGAGGCATAGCTCTGCTCCTTGGCGTCGACGGCATCCCCGGTGGGTGCCACCTTCTTCATGCGCTCGCGGCGTTGTTTTTCCATTTTCTTCTGCTTCAGGCGACGGAGCTGACTGTTTAAGAACACCGAAATATTTCCCATTATAATACCATTCTATATGTACATGATTTTATTTTTAGTGAAGTTCTTATATATATAGTAGATTTATATCATCATCATATGAAACAGAGTTTAGCTTAGGCTGGATTTTGTAGGTTTGAACGCACATATTCCGGAGGTGCATCGCGTAACAGTTGCATTCGATAACACTGACTGTTTGCATATTTTATTTATTTATATTTTAGGGTTTATAGGGTTTGTAATCCAAAATACACCATAAGATTTATCCAAAAAATGCTGCCCAAAGTCACTATTAAACGCGGATGGAGTCGCGAGCACAGCTAGTAAAGTATAAATAACAATAAAATTATATTCCTTAAAAACAAAAGGAAAAAGGACAACATAACTTCAACCGAATAGTGACTACAGCATTCTCAGAGGAAGATCTTGAGAAGGCTAAAAACCTGTTGTTTGAATCCATACCTACATCCAAGAAGAGAATTAGAAGAAAAGGTGATAAAAAGGCCCAAAAAGATATTGATGATATAATATGTTTGTTAAAGGAAACTGATCCAAGCTTGATACCGATATTTACAGCTAGAGATCTTCATAAACTTCCCCCAGTATTGTTTGATCACATTGACGTGACAAAACTACTAAAAGATTTGGTATTAATGCAAAAAGAAATTCAAATGATAAAAGAAATATATGCTACGGCTGAAGAATTGAGGGTAATTAAAAAGGATTTAGAAAATTTTAAAAATTTGTCTAATAAAAATTGTCTCAAAGAGAACATCGATCTTTTTTCTTTATCAAAGCGAAGTTCTGAGAGTAACGAGATGGACACTTGTAATAACAGCTTAATAAAAGATAATAAAATATTAAAATCCCCACAAATCGAGGGTATTTTGCAAAAACAAGTCGGTGTTATGAATAATATTATGCGAACACCAAAGGATGAGCGATCCGGTGTTAACGCGGTGACTCACTCCACGGCGCAGCGCTCCGTTGCACTTGCGCCCGCGCCGGAGCGTATTACTGAAAAGCGACACACTGTCGTGCAAAATGGCAAACAAAATACTGATCTGAATCTCGATTTTATGATTCCAGCTGAAAGTGCTCGGACTTGTGGATTATCGTTAAATCACGGATCAAAATGTAATGAAAAAAGTAAACATGATGATGGTTGGACACTAGTAACAAGGAATAAGAATAAAGTAAATAGATTTATTGGTTATAGGGGCAAAGCACCTATCAATCCAGAAGGCAAATTCAAGGCCGCAGACTTGAAAATTCCGATTTATATATATAATGTTGACAAAACAGTAAGTGAAGAAGATATTATGGAGTATATAAAGGAAAAGTCAAATTTATGTGTTAAAGTAGAAAGAATGCAAATGAAAATAACCAAGGAGTACAATAGTTATAAAATATATATACCAAAACACAAAGAACACTTCTTTCTTAATGAAAATTTTTGGCCAGAGGGAATTTCATATCGTAGATTTATAAGTTTTTTAAGAAAACCTGGAGATACGTTTAAGTCAATGGATAATGAGAATATTATAAATATTAAAAATGGATAAAACAATAAATTTCATAACTTTTAATTGCAAATGTGTGAAGACTTCTGTAGACTGCATTAGGCAGCTGTGTGTATCGGCAGATGTTATTGCATTACAGGAGACGTGGCTTTTACCGCATGATTTGCCTTTCCTGGGTAATATTCATAGCGAATTCGCTTACACTGGTACCTCAGCTGTCGATACATCTATAGGAACACTTAGGGGAAGGCCCTATGGAGGCGTTGCGCTACTCTGGAGGAAAAGTATGTTTACAACTGTGAGTGTCATCAAATGTAATAGTGTACGTCTTGTGGCAGTTAAAGTGAAGTTATTAGATCGGGACATACTTATTTTCTCAGTATATATGCCCACCAATTGCAGTGAGAATCTGACCGAATTTACCAGCTGTCTAAGTGAGATAAACTCCGTAATTGAAACAAATAATATTCAAACTGTCTTTATGTTAGGTGATTTTAATGCACATACCTAGTCAGGTCATAAGTATTGTCACACAGTAAAAACTTTTCTTTTAGAATGCTGGCCACAAAAAAGTTTATTGAATTCGAATTTCGAATTGTTCATGAAAATAAAAATGTATACTTTTAGAATTTTACTCATTTTTAAATATGGAGTGGACGCTTAAAGAAGACCGTGTTGCAGTTATTGCGTTGCATCGTTGCGGTTACGCGCCAATTCAAATTTTTAACATACTGAAAAATTTGAATATAACCAAAAAACTCGTTTATCGTACCATCAAACGATACAATGAAGACTCTAGTGTAGATGACAGGTCACGAAGTGGTTGCCCTCGGTCTGTTAGGACTCCAGCAGTGATAAAAGCTGTGAAGGCACGAATTCAAAGAAATCCCAAACGTAAGCAGAAACTGTTGGCCCTTCAGATGGGGTTAAGCAGAACCACGGTGAAAAGGGTGTTAAATGAAGACTTAGGGCTTCGGGCATATCGAAGAAAAACAGGACATCGTTTGAATGCTCGTCTAATGGACCTGAGACTGAAGAGATGCCGCGCTTTGTTGAAGCGGTACGCGGGAAAAAAATATCGGGAAATTCTTTTTTCGGATGAAAAAATGTTTACCGTAGAAGAGAGCTACAACAAACAAAATGATAAGGTGTACGCACACAGTAGTGAAGAAGCGAGCAACCGTATTCCGCGTGTCCAACGAGGTCATTTTCCATCCTCGCTCATGGTATGGTTGGGAGTTTCTTATTGGGGCTTAACAGAGGTACATTTTTGTGAGAAAGGTGTAAAAACGAATGCTGTTGTGTATCAAAATACAGTCCTGACGAACCTTGTGGAACCTGTTTCTCATACCATGTTCAATAACAGGCACTGGGTATTCCAACAAGATTCGGCGCCAGCTCATAGAGCGAAGAGCACACAAGACTGGCTGGCGGCGCGTGAAATCGACTTCATCCGGCACGAAGACTGGCCCTCCTCCAGTCCAGATTTGAATCCGTTAGATTACAAGATATGGCAACACTTGGAGGAAAAGGCGTGCTCAAAGCCTCATCCCAATTTGGAGTCACTCAAGACATCCTTGATTAAGGCAGCCGCCGATATTGACATGGACCTCGTTCGTGCTGCGATAGACGACTGGCCGCGTAGATTGAAGGCTTGTATTCAAAATCACGGAGGTCATTTTGAATAAACTTTAATGTCATAAGAATCTATGTTTTGTTAAGTCCATTTTGGTATATGAATGGTTACATAATGAATAAACTTGTTACAATTATTTTACATTAAACATGTGACAGAATTTATGACCTGACTAGGTATAAATGAATTATTTTATAAAGAGCTAATGATGTTTTCCAAGGAACAATGTTGGTCGTGTGCGGATGTTGAACTGCTGCCATCTCACACATATACATTTGTAAGCGAGGCTCATACATGTCGTAGGTGGCTTGATCATTGCGTTGTGACAGAATCTGCTCGCCGTACCATTATTAGCGCGCAGATTTTATACGATACCTACTGGTCTGATCATTTTCCTATTAAAATAGAATGTAAGTTGACGTTAATGAAACCTAATGAAATAGTAATTAATTCTAATAAATATTGTAGTCATGTTGCTTGGGGTGAGAGAAATGTAAGCCAAATAAAACATTATTCAAATTTATGTAACAGTAAATTAAGCCAATTTATATTTCCACCAGAACTTGATAATTGTATAGGTAAAACTTGTCAAAATCATAACCATAATATGTTAATAGATAGACTGTACAATGACTTAATAAATATTATAAAAGATGCATCAAGCGTAAGTGCAGGTAGTTTTAGAATGGACAAAACATTTAAGCCACTAGCTGGATGGAACAAATACGTTGGAATCGCTCATGGCAAGGCTCGGATGGCATATCAAGTGTGGAAACTATATGGCCACCCACGTTCAGGAAATATTTATGATAATATGTGTAATACTAGAAAAGATTTTAAGTCCAAATTAAAGTGGTGTCGTAATAAACAAGAACAAATAAAAATGGACATTATTGCTGAAAATTACAGATTAAAAGACTTTAAAAGTTTTTGGAAACACACAAATAACCTGAATCCCAAGCCGAGCCTACCTGTGAGTGTTGCTAATGAGTGCAACCCATTGAGGGTGGCTAATATTTTTGTAAATCAGTTTAATATTGAACCTATGCTACCCTGTAAAATATCTGAACCGCTGTATGTGTTCGGGGCACGGGCCGTGGCCCAGGAGATTAAACTGAATTTCACGAGTAAAGATGTAGCTAACGTCATCAAGAAGATGGTATCCGGAAAATCTCCGGGGCATGACGGCTTGAGCGTTGAACACATTAAGCATGCAGGTGGGCAACTACCAAAAATTTTGGCACATATTTTTAATTTATGTTTGAGCCACTCTCACTTGCCACATGAACTTATGAAAACTGTTGTAGTTCCTATAGTAAAGAATAGTACAGGTGACATATCGGACCCTAGTAATTACAGGCCCATTTCTCTAGCTACTATTATGGCCAAAGTGCTGGATACCTTGATTGACATACATTTGGCCAAATGTATAAACCTACACGATGCTCAATTTGGCTTTAAACCAGGACTTTCGACGGAGGCTGCCATTATGTGTGTCAAGCAGGCTGTTCAATACTACACACAAAGAAAAACGCCTATATATGCGTGTTTTCTAGATTTATCTAGGGCTTTTGATTTGGTATCCTATGATATATTATGGGAGAAACTAAAAAATGAAACAAAAGTAGATAGTGCTGTCACAAAATTATTAAGATATTGGTACCAAAATCAGATGAACTTTGTTAAATGGGCTGGTGCGACGTCTGATTTGTATAGGCTAAAGTGTGGAGTAAGACAAGGGGGGATCAGCTCACCATGTCTTTTCAACTTATACGTCAACGCGTTGATTGAGGAGCTCAGCAGTGCCTACATTGGCTGTCACATCGACGGAGTTTGCGTCAATAATATTAGCTACGCTGATGATATGGTGCTGCTGAGCCCATCGATCGGTGCACTGAGGCAACTCATAAGTATTTGTGAACGCTACGCAGAATCTCATGGGCTCAGGTATAATGCCAAAAAGAGCGAGTTGCTGGTTTTCAAGGCTGGCTCCAAGATATGCACTTCTGTGCCAATAGTTTATGTTGGTAATACTCCTCTTAAACGTACTTCCCCGTTTAAGTATCTGGGCCACTGGCTGACCGAGGATCTAAGTGATAACCTAGATATTGAGAGAGAACGTAGGGCTTTAGCTGTCCGATGCAATATGTTGGCTCGCAGATTTGCAAGGTGTGGACGGGATGTCAAGCTGGTTTTGTTCAAGGCCTATTGCCAAACCTTCTACACCTGTAGTCTGTGGCTGAGGTACACGCGGGCGGCAATCGATGCCCTGCGAGTGCAGTATAACGACGCCCTCAGGATTTTGTTGGGGTTGCCTCGTTTTTGTAGTGCATCGATTATGTTTGCAGAAAATGCTATTGACAGCTTTCAGGCCCTCATGCGTAAACGTTGCGCAGCTACCTCAGCTAGGTTCCGTGATAGCCCTCACAGTATGGTGGCAATTTTATGCAATCGGTGGGATAGCCCAATGATTCGCCACTGGGTACAGCTGCACGCACCAGTCGCGACATGGACATTTTGATCATTTTATATTTGTGTTTACTAACAATAGATTTTTAAGTTTACTTATAATTTACTAACCCACTATGGACATGATTTTGTAACTGTCTGAAATAAATAAATAAATAAATAAAATAATGACAAGTACTGCGAGTAAATGTGTGCACAACTAAGCCAGTACTTGGAAAGTGGCAGACTCAAAAACGACCAGTCGATAAATTGTTAAGGGAAGAATTACTTACGTCTCTTTCTGTAGTTCTCTGAGGGCTTCCAGCTCTGCTCTCATTGACGAGACTTGTTTATCAAGTTTCGCCACTTCGGTAACTAAAAATACATCATTAATTACGATTTAAGACCTCTGGCATAATGACTAACACATTAATATTAAAATAATGCATTAAAAAGATTTATGGATAGAGTAAGGGCAGGAAGAAGACTAGCTTCTGCATCCATCCACACAAATAAGAACCTTAAGTGATAAGCATACAATTATCTAAGTAATATATGTTAGGGGTACCTGGTAGCTGTGGTATGTGATACCAATCTAAATGTCCTGGGTTCAAATCCCACAGTGGTTTGGCAGTATTTCTTGTCTAATGTGCATATTATTATTTTATCCATGTAGGGCCTGTTGTAATAGCCGACAAAACAACCCACCCTGGCTACGTGGTAGGGCCTCAAGCCCGTCTGGATGGTGACCACCTTTGGTCAAGTATGCCGCCATAATATAAACTTTGTGTTTCCGGCATTAGTGACCCAAGTTCCAGTACACTTATGGGACAGCAGCATGTTTGCGATTCCACTAGCGTTGCAAACACCCATAGGCGATGGTAACTGCTAAATTCTAAGCGGGCCATCAGCCTGTCTGCTGTTGTACAGCAATAAAATATATTATATATATATATATATATATATATATATATATATATATATATATATATATATTATAATTACCATGTACTGATGGTAAAAGAATACATTATGAGGAAACCTGCATGCCTATATCTTACATAAATATAAACAGAAGTCAGTAAAAACATGGAAACAAGTTAATAATGAACTGAGGAACAAAGTGCAATACTAACCTAACATCGCTCTGCGTTTCTCGGCGTATATTTGTTCATATATGAATACTCCAGCAGCACTCACGATGCCAACAATTGCTGCTCCGGCTAACATCCGCGGATTTAGATAACTATTCATGCTGAGCTTACTTTATATGCTTTCGATGTTACAAAGAGTTTAAAATCACTGCTTTGATAAATCACAGCACTATAATCCAACAAATATGCTCTAATACTAAAAATTTCATGAAACTGATATTAATTTATTTAATTTTGTAAATAATAATTAAAACAAGATTTCGATTATCTAAATATGACAACAAACAATATTACGGGAACTTGTTTCAATGAAACTTAATTATTATATAATATTGTGCCAGTAAGATTATTATACAAGTGAAAAGTATTCTTTAAATTTTGCTGATTTCACGAAGATCAGAAATTGAAACGAAACAAAATATTTATTTGTTAGGGAGTTCCGTTTACAATATCGTATTACTTATTAATATGAGCTTGAGAGCGAGAGAAACATATAGCAGGCTTTAACAACTCAATTCAATATTCATCACCGTAAGAAAAATCATATCCAGAAAGCTGTGTGTTGTTCGATATATTCTTACATAATCTAAGTAAATAAGTAATTAATCATTACTTTTTAGCAAAACTATTGATTCCATTAAAATCCTTGTTTTTAGAGTTATATTTAATGCTAGAAATATCACAAAACGAATATCGAACGTTGTTAATTACTTTTGGTGACATTTAGTGACGTAGGCGTGGAGTTAGTAGTTGTAACTTGTAACACCATGGACTAGGTAACAAATAATAGAGAAATTAAATTGATGAAAATGTAATCGATTTGAAACTGCTAATTAAATATTCTTGTAGTAATTTAAAAGAGTAGAAATATTGTTGCTCTCTCTGTTCCCAATTGGTGATGACTTGTGGCGGCACTAGTTGCACGTCACATCACTAACCACGATAAAAAATAAGGCGGTCAGATTTTGACAACTACTAAGCGTTGGTTTCCCTTCCCGGCAAAAATGTAAATACAATTATCTAGTTTATAATCATAAGCCTTGTACATTAAACTTCTGCCTTTGGAATAAACGACTGTAAGCATCCACGCTCCCCGGATTTCATTTATCTCCGACAATACGACCCGGAGGTGTCTGCGACCTCCACATTGGTGACATTCGACGCAAGAAAACACAGACTTTCCGATAACTTTACGGACATATGGAAATACAAAAGCCAGCCGCAGTATGTACTGGTAGCGTATCTCCACTGAGCAGTTGAGCACTTCGAAGATAAATCGCATAAGTCTACTTCCTTCACATACCTATTTAGGACGACGAAGCACCTGTCGACGCCTACAATAACCATAGATCGTGTTATTCCAATGAAGCAACGATTCTAACATAGATGGCAATAGGATTCTCTGGAGTCAGCTTGCTGTTCACACATCTCATGGAAAGTATGGTGTTTTATTATAGTAAAAGTGACAAACAGGTATACCGGTTTAAAAAATAAATAACAAATTGAAACTATTTTAGTGTTTTACAAGCAGTTAATATTTGGCATGCCTGCTTTTACATAATAGTGATACTATTAGTGCCACATTCCATGTTTGTAACTGTGACATTTTCCAAGTAGAGGTTCTACCAGCTATATCAATGAACATTGACTATGCAATATCAGTAGACCAGAACTAATTTGTAACAAAAAAAAAAACACTTAATCATACTTTTCATAATAATTTTTTGTCATTTATGGTTACTCTGTATGTTGAGATTATTTAATAGTACATAAATACTCCTGAGTTAAATTTACTTAAGCCACTATTATGGTCATTGCTGTCTAGTAAACCAACATACTTGTATACAGCTACGTTTTAAAACTATTTAGCATACATGCTTGGCAGCATTAATTAAAAACTATTATTTATGTAGTTCTAAATTTGACAGCTAAAAAAAGTAATCATTTATTTGTTTAACTAAGTCTGGGGAATTGAAGCGTATAATTCAATACTACTTTATGTATAAATTTTTCCATATCTTAATAATTTCATTATATGGTTTTCTGCAGAGAGTGTGGTATTCATAACTTCATTTATTTGTTTACAGTTTCAAAGTACTAAATTCAGTTCTTTTTTTTTTCTCTTCTCTCATAATGGAAAATAAGGAAGTGCATGAACAATTGCAACAACTCTTAGCTGCAAATGCAGCACTACAAAAACAAATTGAACAAAGTGAGAGAGAATCAAAAGTGTGTAGAGTGACTGTTAAATTGCCCGCATTTTGGGCTGACAAACCAGCACTTTGGTTTGCTCAAATAGAATCGCAGTTCCAAATCGCCAACATTGTGACAGACTCTACCAAATACAATTATGTAATAGGTCAACTCGACCAAAGGCTAGCCAGTGAAGTGGAGGATATTATAACAAACCCACCACCTGAAGGGAAGTATGAAAAATTGAAAAACACTCTTATACAACGCCTTTCTATCTCACAGGAAAAGAGGGTTCGCCAACTGTTGAGCGATGAGGAGCTTGGTGATAGGAAACCATCACAGTTTCTCCGGCACCTACGTTCTCTCGCAGGTAACACACTCACAGATTGCAATATTATACGCCAGCTTTGGTTGCGCCGCCTGCCACAGCAAGCACAAGCTATACTGGCCGCACAGGCTGACCTGGACCTAGACAAAGTATCAGAATTGGCTGACAAAATAGTTGAGTTGGCCCCAACTCCTGTTATGGTATGTTCGACTGCCACACCCGCCAACAGTCTGAATCTTACTATACTAGCCCAGCAGCTAGAAGAGGTCAGCAACCAAGTTGCTGCTCTATCCAGACGACAGAACCGACCCTCACGAGACCGATCCTCGTCATCATCTCGCGGTCCTAAAAGATGTTGGTACCATCGGAGGTGGGGTAGTAAAGCCACTAAGTGTGTAAAACCGTGCACCTGGGAATCGGAAAACCTAAGCCGCAGTCAGTAATGGCGGCAACTGACTGCCATAATATTGGCCGCCGCTTGTTTGTCACGGACCAAGTGACCAAGCGCCGTTTCTTAATTGATACTGGATCTGACTTATGTTGTTATCCACATAGTTGGCTACCGTCACGCCGAAAAGCTACCAACTATGACTTAAGCGCTGCCAACGGTAGCTGCATTAAAACATTTGGCACAATTAATCTTAAACTCAATTTCGGTCTACGCCGTGACTTTATCTGGCAGTTCGTCATAGCTGATGTCAATTCGGCCATTATTGGCTCTGATTTTTTAGCATTTTATCACCTGTTGCCAGACTGTCGCAACGAAAGGATAGTCGATGGAACCACGGGACTATCATCCATGGCTGCCACCACTGATATTGATCAACCAAGCGTTCGAGCAGTCGCATCTGGAAAGCCCGTTTTCATCGAACTTTTGGCGGAGTTTCCAGACATTGCACGTCCACCTGGCTTGCCTCGAGTTGTTAAGCACAATACGGTCCATTACATCAAAACGACGGATGGGCCTCCAATCTCGTGCCGCCCTCGACGTTTGGCGCCCCAAAAGTTAGTCTCGGCTAAAAAAGAATTTGAGGACATGGTGCGATCTGGTACAGCTCGACCATCTAAAAGTGCCTGGTCATCACCGTTACACATGACCCTTAAGAAAGACGATACTTGGCGGCCATGTGGCGACTACCGCGCATTAAACGCCAGAACAGTACCGGACAGATACCCCGTGCGCCATATACATGATTTCGCCCATAATCTCTCTGGTTCGAAAATATTTAGCACTATCGATTTGGTAAAAGCATACCACCAAATACCAATCGCTGAAGAGGACGTGCCGAAAACTGCAATCGTTACCCCGTTTGGCCTCTTCGAATTTCCTTTCATGACTTTCGGGTTGCGAAATGCGGGGCAGACATTTCAGCGATTTATTGATGAGGTCACTCGGGGTCTCGATTTCTGTTTCCCTTATGTGGATGACATCCTCGTCCATTCCCCTGATGAGACTCTTCATCTGGAACACCTTCGAACTCTCTTCAAACGCCTACAAGATTACGGAGTCGTGATTAACCCCTCCAAATGTATTCTAGGAGTAGCTGAAGTAAATTTCTTGGGCTATCACATAAATAGCGAAGGTACGCGCCCTCCTCAGGATCGCATTCAAGTTTTATTGGATTTTCCACCTCCTGAGACTGTACAAGGCATGCGCCGCTTTCTCGGCATGCTAAACTACTACCGGCGTTTTGTTCCTCATGCTGCCCAATATCAAGCCCCACTAATTGAAGCCCTGGTTGCAACCAACAGCAAAGGAGCTAAGCCATTTCCTTGGTCTTCGGAATTAATTCAGCAATTTGAAGCCTGTAAGAAAAGCTTATCCTCGGCAACACTATTGCAACATCCAGTAAACAGTGCAAGTTTGGGTCTGTTCACTGATGCATCCAGCGTCCATATTGGATCTTGCCTCCAGCAAAAGATAAATGGTCAATGGTTTCCACTTTCTTTTTTTAGCAAGAAACTTACACCAAAGCAACAACAGTGGCCGGCTTATTATAGAGAATTACTAGCGGTGTACGAAAGTGTCCAACATTTTCGATATATCCTAGAAGTCCAGCATGCCACAATATTTACTGACCACAAGCCACTCCTATACGCTTTCTTACAGCGACGAGAGAAGCTACCACCTCCTCAGCTAAACCAGTTATCCTTTATTAGTCAATTTACAACGGATATACAGTACATAAAGGGTGAGGAAAATATCGTCGCCGACACGATGTCGCGTATCGATATCAATGCCATCTCTTTAGATCAAGATCATGATTTGCTTGCAAAGTCACAGGCCTCGGATTCAGAACTGGAAAACTTGTTACAAAATGGTTCTAGCCTAAACCTCACTAAAATTAGTCCACCAGGAAGTAATATACCAATTTATTGTGATGTTTCTACGGGAAAGCCGCGACCGTATTTGACACCTTCCTTCCGAAGAGCAACATTCAACAAACTACATAATCTGAGTCATCCCGGTATTCGCACCACTACACGCCTTATGACAGAACGTTTTGTTTGGCCATCAATGAAAAAGGATTGCCGTACCTGGTCCCGAGCTTGTGAGGCGTGCCAGCGTAGCAAAGTCTCGAGACATAACTCAACTCCTTTGGGTACGTTCAACATACCATCTGGGCGATTCATGCACATTCACATTGACATTATCGGGCCATTACCAGTCTGCAATGAGTACCGGTATTGTTTAACTGCAATTGACAGAGTGTCTAGGTGGCCCGAAGTTTGGCCTATGCGATCTATCACAGCAGAGGAAGTGGCAGAAACTTTTACCAGGGAATGGATTTCCCGCTTTGGAATACCATCAGTTATCACAACGGATCAAGGCTCCCAATTTGAATCTGACCTGTTTAACCGACTATTATTGCAATTTGCCACAAAACGCATTAGGACTACTTCATATCATCCCTGCGCAAATGGGATGATTGAGCGTGTCCACAGACAGCTTAAGGCAGCGTTAATGTGCCATAAAGACTCTTGGATGAGATCTCTCCCTATGGTCTTGCTCGGAATGCGGTCGGCTTTCAAAGAAGATCTCCAAGCCACAGTTGCAGAGACTGTTTACGGGGAGACTTTAAGACTTCCCGGAGAAATGTTGATACCTTCCTCAATTTCAGACAAAATTGAAGACGCCACGGATTTTGTAGTACAATTACGCCAGAAGATGTCAACTATCCGCCCAGTGCCCGCCTCTCGACACTCTAAAGACTCAACCTTTATATTTAAAGAGTTGGCAACTGCCTCACATGTCTTTTTGAGAGATGACACCGTTCGCCGGGCACTGCAACCGCCATATACAGGTCCATTTAAAATATTAGAACGCTCGCCCGATGGAAAAACATTCACTCTAGCCGTTAAAAACAACAAAGTTGTAGTAAGTGTAGACAGACTTAAACCAGCTTTTATAGATCATACTGATAATGAACGCATTCAAGCTGAACATCTGCCTACCCCACCTAACCAAGATAAGCTACCTGTCAACCAGAAAGAGTTGCCAACGGTAGTACCAATTCCCATAAAAGTTCCAGATGAGAAAGTTAAACAGCCATATACCACACGCTCTGGCAGACGTGTTAGATTTAAGAATTTTGACTGATCATACTTTATTAGTATTATTATTTGTAATTATTTTACTAATAATTGTTAATTTCATTTGTAATATTAATACTGTAATATTTTTTTTAATTTTAGGCATAAGTGATTATAGTAATTTATAATGTTATTAGTAGCTCGATACTGTTGTTTTCAACTTTAAATTTTTGTTGTATCTTTCTCCGTGGGGGGGTGGTGTGGCGGCACTAGTTGCACGTCACATCACTAACCACGATAAAAAATAAGGCGGTCAGATTTTGACAACTACTAAGCGTTGGTTTCCCTTCCCGGCAAAAATGTAAATACAATTATCTAGTTTATAATCATAAGCCTTGTACATTAAACTTCTGCCTTTGGAATAAACGACTGTAAGCATCCACGCTCCCCGGATTTCATTTATCTCCGACAATACGACCCGGAGGTGTCTGCGACCTCCACAGACTTATGTTAAAAGGTATGAAGAAGGAAGCGGCACACAGTGGAAGAAATGACTTTTCCTTGTCAATTACGATTCATTCTTTATTCTTTTAATATTAGAACTATACATAAAAACTCTAACAACTTAAATGTTTCATTTAAAAAAATTTCAATATCACATGCAAAGGACATAGTCCAATACTATGAAGGTTGTTTTTATTTTAATCGGGTGTAATTTTTGTGAATCTTCATTGTCGTTTGATCAGATTTTTAAAAGTTAAAATTTTCTAACTAAATAGTTCTCGCCTTCCATGAGGAATGATCCAAACAACCTCATCAATTATAAATAAAAGTGCTGTGATATGACCATGGAAGTAATAAGTAAGGAATGAGCTGTTGTCGCAAAATTGAAGCCGAGCGAGAGCGCAATAACTGTACCTCTTATCCCTCTCTGACGATGGTGACCATATTGAAATATGATTTAAGGACAGTAATTATAAAAAATGATTTGTGATCTGACGTCAGCAGATCATTGCTTCAGATGGATTTTAATCGAAGATGCTAATGAAAAACTTGCCCTTTGCGGCACTATACATTTCCTGTTTTTGCTTGCTTTTCATACTCGCGTCATATAGGTAGGTAGTAGGTACTTACCTACTGGTTCTTGTGGGACACGACATGCAGCTGGACTGAGATAAAATTACGATAGCTACCTATTGTATATTGGTATATTCAATTAATTAGGTAAGAAAAAAAACAGTTTAGTTTACATTTATGTTTAATTCTAAATCAGACATTGCATAATGAAACAGTCTTGTGAAGTTTCTGCCGCAAACCCAGCTTAATCCTTATGTGATTCATTGATCCTAATTTTGCGTTATGATTTAAACGTAAATTGAGATATGAATTCGCTAACGCCTTCACCAATTGAAAATCATGTGAATCTTCAAATATAGATTGAGGAGGATGTGGTGGATCTAACAATGTATGTAGTTTGCTATAAAATTCTTGGACAACATACATGATAATTTTATTTTTGTGTACGTTTTTAGTGATTGATTTGATAATGTAATAAACAGTTTTTCAGTGTACTTCAGAATTTCAAATACAATTCTGAAAACATGCTTACGTTTTCCTCGATCAATAAAAGCAGTAAATGCAGAAAATTGTGATATGTCGACACAGTAGTTGTGATCTAATCTATAGTCTTGTGATCCAATAACACCACATGACAAATTGAACAAGAAATTTTGTCAATCATCCCATTCACGATATATCCAGCAATATAATAAATAATGTTCAGTTTAAAATCTGAAACACAAGCGTTATCTACGAGATCCAACAAATCATCTATTGATGTCGACTGATCTTTATTACATTCTTCCACAATAGCCCTCTTTTTGTTCCTAAATTCGAGTACAGGAGTCAATTCATAATCATCAGTGGTGCAATTGGTATTTATGCTGGGCTTAATATTATTTTTGTACAATAACTTTCGCAACATATATCTAAATTGGGTTGCACTGGGGTTATCATTTACTCCGCCGCGAGCTCTCACGCAAGAAAAGTACATCTCTAGATGGTCCTGGGAACATTTAATTTTATAGGTTAAGAAATATTTGAACTTATCAGACTCTAATAAATCCATAGTCAAATTTTCGAAACTAGTAATATTCACAATAAATCCCAGTACCGACATCTTACGTCGATGCTCTAAAAATCTGAAATTGAAACAAAGTTATTTTAATAGATAAAGGAATAAAAAATGCATAGGTACTTAAGTTATTTGTTTTTGAACTAGGATTGGATAGTTATGCATGGTCACTAGGGTGACCGGATCTCATAGAGGGGGAAAAAAATGTCGGAATTTTGTTCGTCTGGACCCCACAAAACGATTCCCCTTTCCAGATATTGAGATAGCCGAAATTTGAGCTCGATTAAAGGACGTTAACCCGTGCCGCTCGTCGCTCAAAGTTTGAAAAAATCCAAATTTTTGACCAACAAGCTGACATATGGAGCCATATCTCCAGAACGGTAAATAATAAAAACACGCTTAATATCTCAAAATAAAGCTAATGTTGTTCTTCAAAATTTATATTCTATACATAATTGTTGTTATTTCAAGTCAAACCGAGTTACAACAGCCTTTAGCCTCAAAAACGTGACCTGGTACCACTAAGAGCATACTTCGTATATTTTGTTATTTAGTGATAAATATTGCTTTTTTGGTATATATTGGAGTTTAAAGTAGAAATATAATAAAAAAACAAGTAATACGGATAAGTCTAATGACATTTTTTATTTTAAAATATAAAAATCAGGTATTTTATATAAATACAAAACAGACACAGGAAAGCTACAGACGTAGTACCTACATGAGTTGATAATTTTACACAGTTATCTTATCTATTCTAGAGCTTTAGTTAAAGTAGTTTTTGAAACCTCAGGATATAATGCTCGGCATTTGCTTACAACTTCAGGACATATTGCTTTTGGCCTTCATCTTTTATCAGAAGGTTGTTAAAGTTGGTTATTAATTTCACACCACGCATTAACTACTTTTAACGTTTTGCCAATTTTCAATCCTTCTTGGAAGTCTTTATTTTGAGGACAGGTTGTTTGGATTTTGTCTTAGGAAATCTATTTTTATATTAAATCGGTCAAAGAATGTAAACGTTTCTTTGGTAAGTAAATTTACCAATCTTCCATTAACTACCTCTTTTAATATTTCTTTCCTAATGGATTTACAACCCTAGCGTGCCCTGATGGTTCATCTGGGCTACTGAGCAATTTATTAGCCATTAACAACTTTTCACCTTTCTATAATGTTCGAAAATTTGGTCAGGGCTATTTCTGCAATGTCGTTGTCACATTGTTTATAGTCTAACAGGCTATGCAAAATACCTAAATCTTGCTTTGCTGCAAGATGAGCTTTTGGAGCATTGAATCAAGCTTTACAATAAATTTTAACTAGGAAAACAGAAATGGCACGCATAGAACTTTCTTCTTCTTTAGACGTCTTAAATTGACGACGAAAAATGAATATTTTAAGCATTAAAATCTTTGCCATCCTTCTAGCGTGATGAATGGCTCCTAAAGTTCTAAAACCCGCAAAATTGCCGTCTAGTGATCCAACAAATACGAGAACTAACTGCAATAGCTCCTTGTAGTCATCTCTGGGGTGGCTCTCAGTTAATTTGGTATTGAATTCAGCAGTAACATTTGCAATTACTTCTGGAGTTAGCTGCTTTTGTATTAGATTGTCACTGATACCTGTGTTGTATTTTCCTTCGTCTATCTTGGGCCACCCAGTGAGGAATCTCTTAAAAATGTCTGGATATAATAATACGCCTCTTAACAGAATTTTCAAAATATGGTGACGGCAAGCTAGGTACAACAATTCTCTTCCTAACATTTGCTCCAATATGACGCATGCTCCTTTGAGTCTTCCCGTATTGGATGCTGTAGTGTCGAAGCACTTCGCCTTGACGATGTTGGTAAGACCCCATTCATGCAGGCATTCATATACGGCTACGACTTGCTCCTCTCCAGAGCTGTTTGCTGTTACAGGATCTCCCAGCAGCTGTTCCTCTTCGCCATATGAAATAGCAATAGCTATTCGCTCACATTGTTCATTTTTACCGTCCCATCCACGGACTCTTTTTCAGGAAGGTTTACTTTATCAAAAAAAAATTTGTATATTGTTCTCTGAACCTTCGAAAATGTAGTAAAGTTTTCGAAACTGTACTCAAGAGAGTCAAGGTTTAGTGCTTCTAGAGTAGCTATTAAGATTCTCGTGGCATTTCTGTCGGATACCTTACATCGATCTAACAAAATGGACAATTTCATGTTTAAAATCTCTTTAACGCCCCTTGCAAATGAAACTCTCTGTTAAGGCTAAAAGCTGTTGTAACTCGGTTTGACTTGAAATAACAACAATTATGTATAGAATATAAATTTTGAAGAACAACATTAGCTTTATTTTGAGATATTAAGCGTGTTTTTATTATTTACCGTTCTGGAGATATGGCTCCATATGTCAGCTTGTTGGTCAAAAATTTGGATTTTTTCAAACTTTGAGCGACGAGCGGCACGGGTTAACGTCCTTTAATCGAGCTCAAATTTCGGCTATCTCAATATCTGGAAAGGGGAATCGTTTTGTGGGGTCCAGACGAAAAAAATTCCGACATCGATTTTTTGCGGTCACCCTAATGGTCACCCTAATTCTTCACTAACAAATTATGTTTAAAAATATTACCTGTGAAAAAATAAACCAAAATCAGGATAATAATCGCTTCCGCAAGCCTCCACGCCACAAATTCTCCCCATTAAAATGGGGAGTTAAAACTAAAATTATTCAAAAATATCACGAAATCAAAAATGCCATTAACGTCCGAGTCGGCGATTTCATGTGGGGTTGTCAGGTCCGGTGTCCGTATTTCATACAAATAAAAGCAAACCTATACGCCAATCGCAAAATTTTTGCGTGTAAGGTTATACACGTAGTAACAAATAATATTGCTTTAACATGTCGGTAATAAATTATTATTTATATTTAGAAACATTTTAGAAGTAAATGTTTTTACTTCATTACATTACATCAATCGCATATTTTTTTACAAACAACGAAAGGATTGAAATCAACTTAACTCTGGCAACTCTAAGTCACTGTTAGAACGGGACACAGGGTACAGTTGTAGCCCTCTCACTCGGCTTCATTTTTATTTTGCGCGCAACAAGACTCTTACGACCCTAGCTTAAGGTTTATTTTCTTTATTTTTAGCTGCATGATGCACAGATTGAGCTCATTCCTCATATACATTACTTCCATGGATATATGACATACTGTCATTGTCAAAAATCGAAAACATAGCTTTTCAAGCACATAAATTGAAATTTATTTGTACATACATACTAGCAGCAAAACAGTATTCTCATTTCTCAGTTAGTACTGTAAATACCTTCAGAAATTTATCAAAATGCATTTTACTTTACTAAGTTTAAAGAAATTTTAACTTAAGTTCAGTTTTATTCCAATATAAGTTTAAAAAAAAATTGGCTCAATTTGGTGTGTTGTGTTAAACTGTACCGCTAATAATTGTTCCTTATTACTTTTGTTTTTGTTAGACTTTTTTTTTCTTAAAATATGAGTTCTGGAGATAGAATAAAGGATTCATCTAATCCGAATGCACATGAATCTGTACAGCGTGAAGAGGGTAAATATGTAAACAATGTTTTTTTTTTTCATTGAACTAATTGAAACATAAAACCATTATTATTGTTTTTTATGAGAATATATATTATGAGGAACAGTACACAGGCTGACGGCTCATTTAGTAGTCGCCTATGGATGTTTGTAACATTAGGGGCACTGCGAACTCACTGCTCTCCCATAGGGTACAGGAACCTGGGAATCACTAATGCCATAACAAGGTTATTATGGCAACATACTTAAAGACCAAGTGTAGTTGCCATCCAGACGGGCTTGGTGCCCTACCAAGTAGCTAGGGTTGTTTTGGCGCTTTTTATTACAAGCCAACCATGGCTGCATGGTTTAGTATTTTTACTCCACCTCTGCATGGAGACAAACAACATTACTCATCTTAGTTCTTTATAACCTTGGGTCTACCTATATTGGAATTGTGAAAAATGTTCTTATAATGGACAGTTATCTTTTTAGTTTGCAGTGAACCATTGTGAAAATATAGATGCAATTTAATATTAGTGCATAGAATTTCATAATCTTGTTAAAGTCAATGAGAAAATCTGAATTAACAATAAACAACTCATTAGCTTTATTTCTTTTGTGTTTATTGTTTTGTTTAACACTAAACCTACTGACTGAACAATTGATGAAAAAAGTGTATAAGGCGAGTGTGAATGGAAGTGTTGGAAGGGGTAGACTTAGGCGGACGTTTCGAGACCAGATCAGGGACGTCTTGAAAAAAGGCCAGGTCAAGAGTACCCTAAACCGAAGGGCATGTATGAAGGGAATAATGAAAGTGGACGAAGCGAAACAAGTATGTAAGGATCGTAGCAAGTGGAAAGAAGTGGTCTCTGCCTACCCCTACGGGAAAGAGGCGTGATTATATGTATGTTTGTACAAAACCTACTATGTGTGGTCAAATGACTGTTTTTGATATTTCATTTTGAATTTCTCATATACAAAGTTAATGTATCTCTATGTAGCTTATTGACTTTTCTTATAATATACATACAACCCATTTCTCAAGATTCACAACTTGCTTTATTGTTCACATTGTGAAAAAAAAGTATTGCATGTCTAGTATACCATGAGTGGTACTCTAAAATACCCGTTAAATTGAAGGGACAGGTCATAAGACCATCATTAGGCCTGTCCTTTTATTCGGATGTGAAGTGTGGCCGGTGCTTGAGCAACGCGAGCAGGCATTGGTAGTCACGGAGATGAATATGCTGCTGTGGATGTGTGGAGTAATGCGGAAGGACCGCATTAAGAACTCTCACATTCGTGGCAGCCTTCATGTCCATGACATTGCATATAAATTGTAGGAGTGTCACCTTCACTGGTATGGCCACATTTTATAGCAACCAGCTACTTATGTGGGGAACAAATGTCTGGCCATGCCGCTACTGCCCGGCCCCGGCAGGAGGGGTAGACCCGAAAAGTGCTGGCTTGACGTCGTAGGGGTTGATGCGTGCCAATGGACTGACCACCAGAGGTGCCAAAGATTGTGTGAATTAGAGAAGAAAAAGTCGGAAAATGGACCCCGGGCACCGAAGTGAAAGTTTAACCTGCAACTGGGATTTAACGTTATGATTATGATGGAGTGTACCATGAGTGGTCATTTGACCATTAGAAAAATTCATGTTATTTATGACAACATAAAGCAACAGCTAAGCAAATGTTCATCCAAAACATTAATAAACACAGTTCCATATTCTTCTTGATGAAAATCTTGTCATATAACTTATAAGATATTCTAAAGTCAATGAGACTGACAAAATTTGTATGAAATGTAAAAATATGTATGTGAAAATTGTTTTGTTTTTATTGCTGTGGTTAGGCAGACAGGCTGACAGCTCGCTTAGAATTTAGCAGTTACTGTCGCTTATGGGTGTTTGCAACACCAGTGGCAGCGCAATCATGCTGCTGTCCCATAAGGGTACAGGAACTTGGGTCACTAATGCCGGAACACAACACAATATTATTATGGTGACATAATTATAGATCAACGGCAACCACTGCTATTCAGACGGGCTTAGAGCTCTACAACTTAGATAGGGTTGTGTTGTTACTTTTTATGATAGGCCAAATCTGGCCGCAGAGGTCAGAATTCTTTCTCCACCCCTGAATGGATAAAATTGCAATACAAAATGCTGTTATTTGGTAAAAAAAATGTGCTGAAAGTGCATAAAGGTAAAATATAAATAACTCTCTAAATAGAAAAGTGGGGAGCGGGTTTTTATTGTAGTACCAGAATAATATTTTATAATGTATAATTTATATCCAATAACCTAAAATCTGTTTCTATATTAAGATATCTTTGTTTTTTTGAAGCTGTCATTTGACCACTCCTGGTAGCTTTAGATATACATAAAATATTAGGTTTAGTGTTAATTTAAAAGCTATCTAACTAATATCTAAAAAGTGGAAAATTAAAACTAAACAATAGGCAGCTTTATCCCTTCTAGTCATCTCTACCAGACAACCTATTATGGTATAAGAGAAAAGAACAGCTATCTGATGATGTAGATAGTGTGCAAGATTATTATAAAACATTTAAATGAATAAATATTCATTGATATGATACATACATACATACATATAACCACGCCTCTTTCCCGTAGGGGTAGGCAGAGACCACTTCTTTCCACTTGCTACGATCTTTACATACTTGTTTCGCTTCATCCACTTTCATTATTCCCTTCATACATGCCCTTCGGTTTAGGGTACTCTTGACCTGGCCTTTTTTCAAGACGTCCCTGGTCTCTGGACCTGATCTGGTCTCGAAACATCCGCCTATTTCTACCCCTTCCAACACTTCCATTCACACTCGCCTTATACATTTTTTTTGTCAATCGTTCTTCATTCATTCTCTCGACATGGCCAAACCATCTCAGCATACCTTTCTCAATTTTTGTCACTACATCTTCTTTCAAACCACAACGTTTCCTTATCTCACTATTTCTTATCCTGTCACTCAGTTGCATACCTTTCTCAATTTTTGTCACTACATCTTCTTTCAAACCACAACGTTTCCTTATCTCACTATTTCTTATCCTGTCACTCAGTTTAACTCCTATCATACTTCTTAATGCTCTCATCTCAACTGCATTTATTCTGCTTTCATGTTTCTTCTGCCATACCCAACTTTCACTTCCGTACATGAGTGTTGGAACCAACACCCCGTCATGCACAGCCAGACGAGCCTTGTTAGACACCTTCCGACTGTTCATAAAGGAGTGCAAAGCTCCATTCACCATGTTACCTGCATTCACTCTTCGTTCAATATCACTCTCTCTTTAATATATATATAATTGGAATCTCGGAATCGGCTCCAACAATTTTCATGAAATTTAGTATAAGGGGGGTTTCGAGGGCGATAAATCGATCTAGCTAGGAATCATTTCTAGAAAATGTCATTTTATTCGCTTTTTTTTTATTGGAAGAAAAATAACAAAAAGGTGCGTTTGAGTAGTCCCAATTTAAACTGGAAAATGACTCTTCCTAACATCTATTGGCGAATAATAATACTATTTTTTTTTTAATTGCTTTTACGACACAACAATACTAAAGCTATTCCAGCAGATGGCGTTGTTAAGTAACACGAAGTCAATGAGTGTTTGCTTTGAGGTTAGACTAAGAAAATCAATTGTTTATTTATATTATTTGTGTCTTCTTAATGCACGTGTTCACTTAAAAAATGCCTAAACGATCTTGGAAAAAAACGCTTATAAACAATCTAACTTCACGAAGCCGAATCCAGTTATTTATATTAATATGTCATTGATATGACATATTAATAATAATATATATTATTATGTACACTTTAAATAATAATAATTTCTGTTATATGATAAAGATTTGTAGTTCTAAATACAAATCAAGGTTGGAAAACCACCCTAATCAACTAACAGTCCAGCTTACAATTCCACAATCAATCAATAGACTGAAGCAATGTCAGATATTGAACATAGATTGTTGCTGTTGACATTATGAGGGCTCATTGGAGACTGCTCTGTCCATAAAATACCACACAAATAATCTTTTTTTTTTTGGATTCCCGGCCCAAGGGACGGAGGGATATGTGGGATTCCGGGAAAGGTGTTTGGCCATTTAACTACCCGCTAAAAACCCCACTGTTCTCCTATCGGTTACGCCCGGGCCCACGGATATGTGTCCTGCCGATCTCGTGGTCCGGGCCGGCGCTGGCCTGCCCTTTGTCTCAGGGTGGGCCTCTTCCATGTGTTTGGGTCTCCTTTATCAGTCCTCCCCTTCGCGGCAATAGTGCGGATCCTCTCCCAAGAGGCCGCCCGTGGCCGCATTCTACGGTGGCCGGAGGTCGTTGGGTTTTCTTCGAAGAGCTTTCTTCGGCGCCAGTGACGTGGCCTGCGTTGACGGGAAGGGAATGAACTTGTCAGCTTCCACTCCCGGTCCGCCGCCTCCTTTTTCGACATGACGGTCTCAGAAAAGGAGACGACTGCGGTTCATTCAGGTTCGCCCCCGACCATGGATAGAACCAAGGCCGGGAGTGATGTCTCGTCCGATTTGGGCGACGTGGGCGCGGCGCTCCTGGCGCCACGCTGGATTCACGGCGACTGTATGGGTCACCGTGTCTTCCTCGTCGCCCACGCCACTATGATGGCACCCTGACGTTGTCTTCCGCCCTATGCGACAAAGGTACCTCCCAAAGCAGCCGTCTTTCGAAAGCAGGCTGCCTTGACCCAGATGGTATGGCTGATGGTGCCGCCTGCCTGGCTGCGTTAGTTTGAGGAATGGGCGTCGTCTTCTTCTTCCTTCCCTTTTTTGTAATGACCGTCCACCTTTCCTCCAGAGGAGGTGGCGTAGGTGGTGTTGCTTTTTCGGCTACCGATGGTCGAGCCCTTTTTGCGGGTGTTGTTGCCACCGCTGGTCCTTCCTGCAGCACTTCTTTGTCTCTCCTAAGGGTGGGAAGTGGTGGATAATCCTTAACGGATAGTTCTGGCCGGGTGAGCGCCGCTGTCCGCCGTATTTAGTGGGCCAGTGGTAGTGCCGGTAGTGAGGGGCTTTCCCAGGACAGATCCCGGACCAACGCAAGAAGGAGTATGCATTCGAGTACTCGTGCCGCTCAGAATTGTCCGGAAGGACACCTCCGAGACGAACGAACCGTCTGAGTCTCCATCTCCCACAACAATGACTCCGCCTTTCACGGGTAACCTTTCTAAGATCGCCAGATATGACCTCTCTCGCGGAATGTGGCAATACACCTTCCTGAATACGCTGGGCCCGTGCCTACACCCGAAGGCGCAGGGGAGCATCCTTCACTCTGTAAGATGGTACCTTTCTGAGGTAATTCTTATTCATTCGGTGACTGCATTTTTATCTTGTTATTGGGTGTGGCACTCGAGACCGGGTTTTGCCCCCCAGTCATGCAGCCCATCGGCGCGCCAGAGAACCTTAGGCTTCGGGTGGGCTGTTTTAGGTCCCCCATCCCCAGCCCACAAAACTGGGGGATTCTGAGTTGGACTCGCATCCCCGCCGAATGCCAGCCAGGCGTGGCGTGACTACCAGACGACACCCCAGGAAAAACAGGAGGTCCCTAACATCGTTACCAGCCCAACAGAACCGACCGACAGCGAGCATATGATTCCCGCCCCAGGGAACACTCTATGCAGGCGCAGTCGAAGTAGACATGGTTGCAGCTGCTGGATCAGGATCAGGGACAGAACCCGAGACCCAACCAGCATTCGCAACCAACCCACCGAAGAACGCGCCACGCATAGAGAGCGAAGTTGGGAATTGATGTGGGAGGTCGACGGGAAGAAATGTAAGGACTCCGTTGCCTCGGAAGGGGAGTGAGGCAGCTGATGCTCGGGCACCTCGGGTATGCACACCCGTGCACTCCTCGGACTGAAGATCGCTCCTGAAGAGACACAAAACATCTGCTCATAGTCTGACTGATTGCAAGATACGAGTATTAAAATAAAAATATAATATTTGTAAAATAATTTTGTGTGGAAAATTATAGATCCAAATAGCTTTCTTACATTTATTATAGTCCTTATTTTTTTTGTTTCCAGATACTCGCCCTGATGATAATAAAAATTTAGAAAGAACTGAAAAGCCATCAACAAGCATTGAATATTCCAATACTGACATAGTTCTGTCAGATGACATAGATATCTTAGATGTAAAAAGCACTAATTTAAATGAAAATGTAGAATCAATTGTTGACATTATTAGTGGTATAAACAAATCGTCTAATGTAATTTGTGGTAAATCTACGGATGAGAATAGTGATTCACAAGATGAAGAACTGTTGCTTAGATGGGATGATGATGATGATGTACATTCAAAGATGAAATGTGATGAAGCTGATGAAGATGCTCTTTTAGATATTAAAAATGATACTGTAGAAAGTGATTTACCTGAGACTGATAACGTCTGTAATAATTTCAAATATGATATAGGTATGGATGGAGAGAATGACATTAAAAATAAAATACAGTTAGAAATTTCTGATGATAGTAAAATTGAACCCATTTGTAGTAAAATAAAAAACTTGTCAGGTACAGATAATAAGGCCGATAAAATTTATGATAATTCCGAATATATAAATGCAATCATTGGTTCAAATACTGGTAGCATTGAGGGTAAACATTTAGCAATAGCAGAAGAAGCAATAAAAGTAATGGATAGTAATGAAAAAGAAAATTTTTGTAATTTCAATTTGAATAAAGAAATTGCAATACATAATTCTGACAATGATGAAGATCTTGCAGCAAGCAATATAGGAAGCGAAATCACTGATTTCAAAACAAATGTGGTTCAAAACTCAGTTTGTACTGGAAACATGGATGTAAATGAAACAATTTTAATACAAAATGATTCTATCAACAGAAGTAATGCTAGTCCAAGATCAGCCGCATCATATCCATGTAGTGTAGCAGTCAAAGAAAAATCTATTACTGATACAGTAATTGATACTACAGATAAAAATGTCACAAAGATTAGTGATGAAATTTCTGTGAAAATTAACAAAACAAAAGATGATTGTAATTCTAAAGAAGAAAGTCTTTTAGATACTCAAGATCTGAACATAACAATTCCTTCTGAAGCAAAAACTGACCATGCAGTAAACAGGCCAGATGTAATGTTGGAAATACCTAATCAAGAACTAATTGATATAGATGACAATGAGTTTACTTTAGAACTAGATGTTCCCATGGACGTAGATTCTCATTTGCTTAAAGAAGTAGATGAAGATATTCTTCAAGGTGATGAAAATCAAGTATCACCAAACCTTAATGAAGATATATGTGTAGAAAATATAAATTCAAGATTTGAAGACGTTGAATCTCACGTAGGTAGCGATTTTGAAGGTTCTTCTGGTTCTAAAGAGAATACTATTATGACACAATCAGAAATAAAAGAAAGTTTATTACATAATTCACACCCCAATCTTGACATACATAATGAATCCCATGAACAAATTAAAGATGATTCAACTGAGAACCAAAAATTGGCTAAAGATATAAATATATCTAAGGAATCGGAACTGACCTTAAAGAAGTCTGGTGATTCCAATACTATCGAATCAAATGATGGACTTGACCTTACAAAGATACCAGAGAAATATTCTATTTATCAAGAAGGCATGAATGCTGAAATATCTGAGATCATAAACACAGAAAATGTAATAGAAGCGAAGGAAAAGGTTATACATGACCATAAAGAAACAATGGATAATTCTGAAAACGAATTATCTATGCAAAAGGAACCTGATGGGAATGAATTACATATTTCCACAGATACTATGGTAAATATAAATACATTTGAACCTCAAAATATGGAAAGAGATCCAACAGGTAAAATCGATCAAACACAGCCAAAAGGAGCAAATGAAACAGAAAAAATTGAAATAACTAATGTAAAACAAAATGTTTCGACCAAATCAACAGTGGAAGTAGTTGCTGCTCAAGAACTAATAAATGTTGAATGTTCACCTGATGATGAAGAAGCCAAACCCTCAAATTTGCCAACAGAAAATCAATTTTCACCAATTGACGCCAATTTAAGTTCTGAGGAAATATCTACTAAGCTTACACCGCCAATAACAAATCGAAATTCTTTAGAAGCTTTAGCTTCTGAAACCATGCAAACTTGTGAAATCTCTTCCTCAAATCCGGAAGCCTCTGTATCATTGTCAGTTTCTGATGAAATATGTATAAAAACTAAATCTCCATCTTCAAATCTTACTCTCTCTGAAGAACCTTTAGCTTCGGAAGCCAAAACAAATTCCGTACCTAAGCCAATTTCAGAAGTCACAGCTTTATATTCAAGTTACGAGAATATACCACAAACTAACGCTTCAGCACCAGATGTTGATTCATTAGGATTAGAAGAAGCATCGACTAAAGAACCAAATCTTGAAATGAAAGCAATCACTGACGTCACTACCACCGTTTTATCATCAATAGATGAGAAAAGTACAGAAATTAGAGTACCACCAGCAACTGCTACTTCAGAAGTATTAGAAACAGTAGCAATTTCTGAAGTTGAAGCTAAGCCAATTACTGAAGTTATTACTACTTCAGCTTCAAGTTCTGAAGGTATTTCTACTGGAACTAAACTTGAACCACAAATAAGTCTTCCAGAAGTAGTACCATCAACTTCTGAGTGCATGACTCCATCTTTACCACCAAGTTCTGGAGGGATATTAAAAGAAATTAAACTCTCACTAATAACACCCCCTCCCGAAGAAGTGGCATCAACTTCGAAAACTACAGTTTTACCATCAAACTCAGAAGTACTATTGACAGAAACTAAAACAATAGCCTCCATAGAAGAAGTGCCAACTTCTTCGGAAGTTAAAACAGCTTCAAAACGATCAGTATCTCCAAAAGCCATTGAAATGCTAGAACAAACTGTAGAACTAGAAGATAGTCTTGGTCTGTTAGCGGAATCATCACGAATGATGGACTATGATGAAGAAGATGATGATGATGAGGATGAAGATATGGACGTTGATGATGAAAGTTGTCACATGACCTCTGAAGATTCTAATGCACCTGACAATGAACCAAAACCAGCTCAATCTGTACATGATATTGAGATGAAGGCAATGAAAAATGAGAAAGTACAGGGCAAGCAAAAAGTAAAGGATAATAAAACACTAGCTATAGTAGTGGACTGTGGTCAAGTTGTTGACATTGAGGCTGTTAGCGAGCTAAATGAGACTGCCAAACCAACGATTGATGAAAAGGTGAGTTCTTTATCAGTTTTTTTTACATATTAGCTTTAAAGAACTTTATTTCTCATAAGAACTTTACTCACTTAAAATGAGATTTACATAAAAGCAATACTATATAAAATAGGACATTTTTTTTATCTCGGGGAAATCCCTCTCTTGACGGGTTCCCCCGGCCCCGGGGGGACCGACCGAATATGTGGGACTTCAGGAAAGATGTTCGGCGATCCGACTACCCACGAAAAAATCCCGCTGTTCTCGGTGTCGGCCCACCCTTTGTGTCGGGGTGGGCCTCTTCCATACTTTTAGCGCTAGGGCGTCAGGGTTTCGTCCCCCTGGCGCTCTGCTTTATCAAACCTCTAAGGATTTGAGGGGGGCCGCGGAACAGTACGTGGCCCTCACCCTCGTGGCAACAATGCGGGCGGCGGATCCTTCCCAGGGACATGTCTTTACAATATAATAATTTTAGTTATCAAGTATTAAGTGTTATTAATTACAAATTTTTTTGAGTTGTTAACGCCGTTTGGCTATAATGGGTCTAGATTACGATGCTATATCCTATCTCTTTTCCTATTACCTAAATATCCGCTCTCCGTCCTTGTCAAATGAAGTGCAACCGATTTAAAAATTATTATAACGTCTATGGCCTTACGGTGATTGTCGGTTCAGTCTTATCTATTTGCTATAAAACTACGTGGTAGGGCCTCAAGCCCGTCTGGATGGCGACCACCTTTGGTCTTAAGTATGCCGCCATAATAACCTTGTGTTATGTTCCGGCATTAGTGACCCAAGTTCCTGTACCCTTATGGGACAGCAGCGTGTTCGCGATGCGACTGGCGTTGCAAACACCTATAGGCGACGGTAACTGCTAAATTCTAAGCGGGCTGTCAGCCTGTCTGCTGTCCTACGCAATAAAAAAAAAAACTAAATAATTTATTAATAATTGAGTGTGGGCGTCTTCCGGCTGAAATGATGATGATGATGATGAATTGAGTGTAAATAATATAAATAGATGTATGATTTGAATACTCTGACGAGTGTAACATCAGTGGACCCACGCGAAATAAGGACGAGTACCGAGAATTGCGAGTACCCTTAATATTCATTTCAATTCGCTAGCTCTTTGCCTAGCCAGACCCAATACCAGCCTGAACGTTTAAATATGCTTAAATTCTTATAGTTTTGTACGTCATGTGGCAGTTTATTATATGTATATGTAATTGAACACCTTCAAACAATATAATACTTTTTGTTCGCAATGTATTTGTTAAGAGCTTAGCTGAAGTTTTTTTTTTCTAATACAGTGGATTTTATTAATAATGACCTCAGTTGTAACGAATTTTCGATTATAGTGACGACAGACTAACGTCCCTTGAATTTAAAACATACTTTCTTAGGAAATTAATTCGGCTACAGCAACTTCTGATATAGCGTCAATTTCGGGTGTAGATGGAAATTCTATATGAATATTGCGACTGCACAAAGACTCATTCATAAAACTAATAAGCTTTCTTCTCCTTTGTTTACATTTACAGATGGCCAGATATGCTTGCTTTGTTTGTAGCTAGGACTACATAGCACGTGTACAAAGTTGAATATAAGAATCAGTTATAAATAGCGATGGGTCGTTGATGGTTTTTTTCGTTAACGTTGATTTACCGTTCGTTAACTAGTTGATCAACTACTTAAATTGGCAACAATTGGCATAATGCTACTCTATTCTATTCTATTCTTGAGATTCTTGGCTCCAACGCCATGGGCATCGATTTGCCAATGTCATAGTGGAGAGGATAAATGGTTCAAAATGGAGAGGATAGATGTTAGGAAGTATAAATAAATATAGTGTTATGATGTGATAAAATTACCTTTGTTTATATAAAAATAAAAATGTGAACTATAAATAAATATTATTTAGTGATAGGAATTTACATAAAGTAATTACATGTTTATAGTCACATAATGATAGCAGAGAATTGACATTGATAAATAGGTCGAGGAAAATCATGTGGAAGAAGAACGTACAACAGTTGTGTAGTATTGGGGCAAGAGAAGAAGATGTGTTCTAATGTTCCTTCAGCTAGTCCACATTCGCAAAGTGAATGGTCTCGTACCCTTATTTTTGCCAAGAAGACTGGAGTTGAACAATGACCTAATCGCATACGGATTATAGTTGAAATTATTTTTTTAGACAGATGACGATATCTAAAAAACCAAGGTTTGGCTGGGAGGTTAGGTTGTAGGTTACCATAGTGGAAAGCAACGGAATTGCGGGATGCTTGCCATAATTTGTCCCAAGATTCCAGCATTTGAGACTTTGCTAGGGTGTGCAGATCTAGAGGGAAACATTTGTCGTATTTGATTAATCCAGTGTTATAATGCTACTCAGTGGCGCATAATGCCGAATTATGCTTAAGGTCAATTGGAAACGTGAATTAGTTTTCAAATGCATCAGCAGTGTGCGAAGTCCAGTGTTTAAAAAAAATAGATAGAATAAAGATTTGAATTCTAAAATGAAATTGTATTCACATTTCAAATCTATACAAATAAATAAAATTGGAGGGTCCGTTTGTAATATTAAAATAACCGCTTTTTACTAAGTGCATACGGACGTATACACGGTACATATATCAAAACAATATTTTTTACAATTTTTGTCTGTCTATCTGTCTGTTTGTTCCGGCTAATCTCTGAAACGGCTGGACCGATTTTGACGGGACTTTCACTGGCAGATAGCTGATGTAACAAGGAGTAACTTAGGCTACTTTTATTTTAGAAAAAAAAATGGTTTTTGTTTAAAGCGATCAGTTTTCCGATTTTTTTTATTCCAATTTAAGTTGACCTCAGATTTATATCATCAATCATATAAAACAGGGTTCAGCTTAGACTGGACTTTCTAGGTTCGAACGCAGTTTGTATGTTTCATTTATTTATATTTTAGGGTTTATAGGGTTTGTAATCCAAAATAAAGCATAAGATATATCCAAAAAATGCTGCCCAAAGTCACTATTCCACGCGGACGGAGTCGCGGGCGCAGCTAGTATAGAATATAAAAAAAGTCCTTGTACCTTCATCCATGGGTTCTAGTTCTAATAGTTCTCTAGTTGCACGGGTCTGCAATAAAATTCTTTCTCCTTTAGTTTAACGATGACACGTTTGCGAGCGACTGTGTGCTCGGTGAATTCGGTCATTAGTTCTATTAGGTCCTTCGTTTCACACTGGTATTTTTTCTATGATCTCGCAGATGTTCACTGTTCAGACGTTAATATTTGTAAGAATGCAAGGTTATTGTAATAAGATGTTATTAAACAAAAGAAAACTTTCCCAATGCAGTCTTGCCCTTGCCTTTGGACAATTAGGCATACAAATATTATGTTGGGGACTAAATCCATTGTTTTATTTTATTACAATAAATTCTATAACTTAAATTTATTTATTGTGTTATTTAATTTTGACATTTATAAATATTAATCAATTGTATTATGTATTACAGAATATAAATAAATAAAAAACTAAATTAATAAAATTATACTTTTCTAATATTTTTAGTACTTGTTTAGGCCGTTAATACTAATAAATTATTATTAGTATATTAATTTATAATATTAAGTAGTCATGCGAGAACGCCTTATGCGCCATCTTCCTCACACCTGTATATCCTATGACACTGCCCTAATACCCATTTCTCACCAAGAGATGGCGTGCTGCCGTGATGTCTATTCAGTGTGTGTGAAAAACCGTAAAGGATCGAGTGTGTCTGTGCACGCGCGCCTTTTCCTATAATTATTAAAGAACAGTTTCAAGTTATTTGGGATCCGTATTATTACGGTAATTTTATTGTGTGCCACGCTAATAATAAGAAGATAAAGGTGGACAGCGGCAGTACGGAAAGAAGACCCTCGAGTTCGGTGAGTCCTTTCAAATTCCCGTCCTCTATCAATAGGGGGTTTTCGTATGACTACAGAGTTCAAAAGTTACCTGAACCAGCGCCTACAGTACTTATATATCTTTGTAGCCATATAGAGTAACTATGTACATTTTGTGACAAACTTATAGTTTGAATAGTACTAGATTTCACGCATTAATGTATAAAGCGAATATGGACCAGGCAGGAGGATTATGAATAATTACAGTTGAATCCGCTTAATATGATCACGCTTAATCAATGATTTTATATACTCCTCTTTTTATATATAAAATATCATTGCGCTTAATACGATTTCTCGCATAATACGCCATTTTATGCCAGTCCCTGCAACTTGAGACATGTTTTCATACATTTCTTAACGCTTAATACGATTCGTCTTTCGGATTTCAGTCAGAAATATTATCGTATCGATATTCAACACTATACAAACTGATTTTAGAAAACGTATCTCGGCATAAACTAAATCAACACGACTTAACAAAACAAAACGACGAAAATACAAACAAATATAAAACTAATATAACCATCGCGCAATCGTTTTCTATTGCTAGTTTTGCAAACCAAACCAATATTTGAAAACTTACTAACTCTTTCACTCCGCCAATGGATCGCTTAGTTAGAATGAGAGAAAGCGAATCTCATTAGAATTCGCCTCCTTTCATTCTAACTAAGCGATCGTTTAGCGCAGTGAAAGAGATGAAGCGAATTGTCATCAGTTTTGGATTTTGGCGGTTTGTAAGAAACTAAGAATGGCAGATTGAAACGAAACAAAATTACAAGGGACAGGGAATAAGATCTATATCAGAATGCAACTACTTTCATGATAATATTACGCAATACTTAATGATAGTTTAAGTTTTGTGTTTGTTATATAGATTTTTTGAATTATTGGAGAGTTTTGATGCACACTTGACCTTGGTGACACGCGGCGCGGTGTGCGCGTATTGTTATTTTTGTATTCTCGTGAACTATGTAATTGAAATAATTGTAATTATATAAGTATTTTATGATTTCTTAAAAGTGTTTGGTGGTGACGGATTATTGTTTTTAATTTTTATTTATTGTTATTTTAAAAGTTTGATCGTTTAGACTGTAATTATAAGTGCAAATTTAGTTTGATTTAAACAGTAAATGTAAAAATATCGCTCGAAACTAAGGTAAATCCTCTCCGCCAACTGCTCCGGAAATCGATTTCTGAAATCGAATTTGTATCGGTTTGAGTAAAAATCTGAAAATGCCCATTCCTGAAAAGTGAACTACGAGTAATAAATTAGCTCCTTCTTTAAACAAAGATAACATTGCATTGTTTAGTTCACATATAATAAAAAAATAAACTTTCACCAACAAAAAGTAAAGGAAAAGGATATTTATTTTTATACCATTAAAGTTTTTTATTCCATTCAAACTATTTACGACGCGATCTCGTAACTCGATAACACATATTTGCATTTCGTTCGCTCTAGTGTAATTTAACTAAGTAAAGAAGGAGAGCGGGAATATTCTCATCTCATTCACACGCCATTAGTGAGTATCTCTTGGCATCTCTGTTAGACATTAAGCGTCGGGTCGTGTCATGTCACAGATTATAAATGTTTCTTGAAGAAACTTTTTTGTGCATAGTACAACCATGCGTCTGTGGCGTCACCGTCCCCAAATCTCAACTTATTAAATACCATCATTTTCTAGATAAGAACACAATCTGTCCAGTCGGCAGAAGAAGAAGTACCGGCAAAAAAGAAGAAAACAAAAGAATTTGAGAAAATACAAGGAAAGAGTGAAATGGAATCGACTCCAAGAATAACTAAAAATTTGATGATATCAAAAGCAGTTCATATTTTCAATATAGTGGAATTGGAAGAAAGTTCTTCGGAAGATGGTGAGTAAATTATGATGCCGACCTTTGTGGCGTAATGGCTGACTCACATCGCAATGCCTGCGCTAGCGGGTTCGATACCCGTCCCGCGTCTGGGTGTTTATGTATAATATGTATTTGATTACAAAAAAAACCAATGGCTAGTATTCATAACACAAGTGCTATGTTACTTATTAATGGACTAGATGGCGCTATGTGAATTGTGACAGAATATTTATTTATATATTTGTTATTAAAATTATCTCTTTTTATTTTATTATAGTGAATGTTCGTATTGTTTATATGAAATATATTTTGTTTATAATTCGTAAAAATGATTTTCAAGTTCTGAATTTCATGTTTTTAGATGTTCAAGAATTACAGAAAGAAGATACTCCTGTCGATGATTCGACGTCCACCAGAGATGTTAATATGACTCTCCCAGGATCGGAGAAGATGGAAGAAGAATCTGCCCCTGAAAGCGTGGTGGTAAGTGTATTTTTTTATTGCTGTAGTACAGCAGACAGGCTGACGGCACACTTAATAAATAGTAAGCGGTTACTGTTGCCTATTGATGTTGGTAACGTCAGTGACATCGCGAACTTTACGAAAGAAAGTACCTATCGTTATAGTCGTAGAATAGTGACGGATCTGACATTTATTAAACTTTACAGGGCAGCCATTTCAAAAATTCACATACGTCGTTTTACTATGAACGCCTATCTATCCTTCGAATCCGTCATTTAACCGACTGATTCATTTCAAATCCAAAATACATATAATTTTTTCTTTATTGTAGCCACTATATTTAGACTATGTAATGCAAAGTATGGTAAAAAGAGAAATTAATTTTTTTTATTGCTGTAGGATAGCAGACAGGCTGACGGCCCACTTAGAATTTAACAGTTACCGTCGCCTATGGGTGTTTATCAACGACAGTGGCATCGCGAACACGCTGCTCTCCCATAAGAGTACAGGAACTTGGGTCACTAATGCCGGAACACAACACAAGGTTATTATGGCGGCATACTTAAGACCAAAGGTGGTCGCCATCCAGGCGGACTTGAGGCCCTACCACGTAGAAAAGTTTTCAATACCGACATTATTTTACGATTATGACGAGTATTAGTTATATAATACCCATAACACAAATGCTATACTATCTACTTTGAGACCAGATAGCGTTGTATAAATTGTTCCAGTGCTTCTATTTATAGTTATTTTAATTTATAGATATTTTAATACTTCATAGAATAAGAAGTTTTATTGCTGTAGGACAGCAGGCAGGCTGACGGCCCACTTAAAATTTAGCAGCTACCGTCGCCTATGGATGTATGCGACGCTAGGGCTACCGCGAACGGGCTGCTATCCCATAAGTATACAGGAACTTGGGTCTTAAGTCTTACTTTTATACGGGTGTGAAGCGTGGCCTGTGTTAGAGCGACACAAGCAGGCACTGCGAGTCACGGAGACGAATATGCTGCGGTGGATGTGTGGAGTAATGCAGAAGGACCGCGTTAGGAACTCTCGCATTCGTGGCAACCTTCATGTCCGTGACATTGCGGATAAATTGCAGGCGTGTCGCCTTTGCTGGTATGGCCACGTTTTGCGGCAACCGGCTACATACGTGGGGAACAAATGTCTGGCCATGCCTCCACTGCCGGGCGCCGGCAAGAGTGGTAGACCCAAAAAGTGCTGGCTTGATGTCGTAGGGGTTGATATGCGGGTTGGACTGACCACTAGAGATGCCGAAGATCGTGCGAAGTGGAGCTGAAAAAGTCCGAAAGCGGACCCCGGGCGACGAAGCGAGAGCTTGGGTTGCAATCGGGATTCAATGCTAAGATGATGATGACTTAAGACCAAAGGTGTTCGCCATTCAGACGGGCTTGGGGACCTACCACGTAGCTAGGGTAGGTTGTTTTGTCGCCTTTTACGACAGGCCGACCCCGGCCACAGGGGTCAGTATTCTTTCACCGCCCCTGCACGAATAAAAGCTATTAAGCAACGTCACTGTGTGAAAACAAAGCCATTAAAGTTGGCGTGGTGGATGGTACACACGGAAATAAAAATAACTGTATTGCCATTGTGTTAACTCATGTTTTTTTTTTACCTACAATTTCATTTTGTAATTAAAGATGTACACAATGAAAGACAAACATAAAATAATACCAGAGATGTTATGGAGCTCCGTAACCGTAACCGAAACCATCGGATATCCGCAATAAAATTATATCCGTATCCGTAACCGTATCCGTTTCACAAGTTTCGGATAGTTTCGTATAAAGGCGGAGTCTAAATAAAACGACATGTTTCGATATATTTGTGTCATTTTGTGTTTATATCTTACTTCAATCTAATATCCGTAACCGAAACTATCCGTAACTAACGGATAATCCGAAATAATTGCATAACCTTATCCGAAACCAATATAATTTTATTCCTATATCCATATCCGTATCCAGATCCGAAATATCGTATCCATAACATCCTTGAATAATACTAAAAAAAGCGTTTTAAAAATCATTCGCTGGGCAGTTGGTTTCGCCGTTATTTCTCTTCTCTAGTCAGAGTTTTGTATTGGAAACGGTAGTAGATTTTTGACATTCAATAATCTGTAAAATCTTATATTGAAACTAGCTGTGCCCGCGACTCCGTCCGCGTGGAATGGTGACTTTGGGCAGCATTTCTGGATAAATCTTATGGTTTATTTTGGATTACAAACCCTATAAGTAAGTGTTATCGAATGCAACTGTTACGCTATGCGCCTCCGGAATACGTGCGTTCGAACCAACAAAGTCCAGCCTAAGCTAATTCATATGATTCCTAATCCTGTTTGATATGATTGATCATATAAATCTGAGGTCAACTTAAATTGGAAGATTAAATTTCCGAAACTGATCATTTTTAACAAAAACTATTTCTTTTTCTAAAATAAAAATAGCCCAAGTTACTCCTTGTTACATCAGCTATCTGCCAGTGAAAGTCCCGTCAAAATCGGTGCAGCCATTTCAGAGATTAGCCGGAACAAACAGACAGATAGACAGACAAAAATTGTAAAAAAATATTGTTTTGATATATGTACCGTGTATACGTCCGTATGCACTTAGTAAAAAGCGGTTATTTTAATATTACAAACAGACCCTCCAATTTTATTTATTTGTATAGATGTATAGATAAATGATTTTAATTTTATTTAGGCTTCACCAAAATCTGATGTAGTAACGGAAACAACACCAGCGCTGCCAGAAGAGAAGGAAAATAAAGAATCAGGCTTGGAAGTCTTCAATTTGGATTCTGATGAAGACGGAACGAAGGAAGAAACTTCAGGTGAGTTCACTTATCCAGTTTTGGATAACGTACCCATAATAGGTGACCCGTTCAAGAGGGAGGGGTCTTCATTGGTCACTTGCTTAGATTTTAGTCAGTCAATATCCTCTAAAGGAAGCGCGGTTGACAAATATGAGTCAAATATATAATTATTTGTGGAAAATGCTTGATGTACACCCCGTCACTTGGGGGCTGGCGATGAAGTAGTGTGGGATTCCCATTCCCATTTAAGATGGGTAACTCAGGAGTGAATGGTAAAAAATATGTACGTACATCCGCCACAAATCCATACTATAATATTATAAATGCGAAAGTAACTCTGTCTGTCTGTCTGTCTGTATGTTCCTCTTTCACGCCTAAACGGCTGAACGGATTTTGATGAAATTTGGTATGGTGATAGATGATAACCTAGAAATGGTCATAGGCTATAAATAATCACGCCATCGTTCTTAGAGGGTAGGCAGTAGGCAGATAACTAAATTGAGTTAGTGATTTTTTGTGCTTATCCGGTATCTATGAGAATCGGCCAACATCTATTTTTCATCCCCCTAAATGTTAGGGGTGACCCACCCCCAAAAAATATTTTTTAATTTTTTGACATTTTATTTTATTTTATGGCAGAACAACGTTTGCCGGGTCAGCTAGTGTTATATAAATCCGTAACTCCCACGTTTACCAAGTAAATCTTTTTTTCAAATACATCTCTAGATCAAGTACACTATGGTTCATTTTTAGATTTATTGAGGCACGACATTGTAGGTTTGAGACAACAGATGCAGGATTAACCGAATCAAAAAGAGACAGAACTATAATTGGAAAGTTTGTGCATGTGTACGGAAATATTTCTTCTATTGTTTGTAATAAAGTGCAAAATCAATTGTAGATACAGTAGGTTCCACTAAAAATGAGACTTGACAGACCACGTGTTTTCACTTGCACAATAGACGATTTATAGGTCTCTTTGTCAGTATGTGGCATGGGGCTTGAAGCTGAAAGGAGCCGGGTATCGTCGGGGCCGGCGAAAAGAATGTGGAAGTGCGGTGGGTCCCATTAACCCCGCAGTACAGACGAATACAAAATGTGTTTGCAAAATTTATAAAATCTTGTAAAATCTCGATTATGTCTCGAGGTAAAGCATTAAGAAGACAAAGCAGGGTGAAACACGGGATATGATATACGACGTGTGGTGTACACGTCTGTATATGTTAAAAGAAACACTGCATAAAGAACAATATAAAACATTCAGTAATGACAAAATACTTACTGAACATGGTCATGACGTACTGCGATTACCTCCTTATCACCCTGATTTAAATCCAATCGAAATAGTTAGGGCTTCAATAAAATATTATGTGAGTAGTAAGAATATTCAATGGAACCTCAAACGTGGGATACATAGAATTAAAAACGAAAATGTATTAATCAGATCAGATTTTTATATAGAAAGTGATCACATAATTGACAATTTGACATAAATGGAGATAATTATCGGAGTAGGAGTTTCGTCGGACAGCAACTTGGAGGACTCATGAAAGCGATAATCTGTTAACTCCTGGAACAAGTGGTGTATTTTCGACAGCAAATGTACCTGGTTCCAGCGGCGTCGTAATAAGATGTTATTTTAAAAAAAAATAAGTTTCCCAATGCATTTTTGCTCTTAGACAAATATTATTGGGTAACAAAAATTATGTTGAGGGCGCCATTCTTTTATATAACTTAAATTTATTTATTATCTTATTTAATATCGACATTAATAAATATCAAGCAGTTGTATTATTACAGAATTACAAATAAATAAAAATATAAAATAATACAAAATGCACATAATTGAACACAACTTGTCAAAAATTAATTATGCAAACAATCGTCAATTTATTAAACTTATTATTAAACGGATAAATTAAACCACGGTTCCTAAATAATAATATAAAAATGTTATTTCGTAATAAATATTGTTAAGAATGTTAATATAGTTTTACTATATCGAATGTCATTAAAAATTCTTCAATAAATATACGAATAATAGATAACTAATTCGTACACGATTGTACCTGCGCAGGATCCTCATTATTGACGCTCGTCAAGTCTCATCTTTCGTGGCACATGTTAAACTCATGTTCATTTGTTAATGGTTTTTTAACATTTTTTTAATTTGTCAAATTGCCATACAATAAATTACAATACATACAACTTCATACTTCATTCATACATTCAGTAGCAATATGATAATAAATAGGTATGTAAAGAAATGGAAATGTTGAATAGATGTATATTCAATTCATGTACATACACTGATTTTTAAATACGCCTACAACCTAGACTTTTCTATGTTTTTTTTTCTTAATTGTAACACTAGGTTAAGGTCCTAAGCCCGATAAGTATGAAGGAAAATCGGAGTATCATGTACATTGTACATGTATAGATGATTACTGTTAGATAATTGGAAGTGGAAACTCAAGACGTAAAAAATCTAACTTCACCTTGCACCAATTAAGTATTTATTAGGAAAATTAGCTGCGCTTAGCGGTTTTACCCGCGCGCACCTAGGTTAACTATAGCCTGTGTTTTTCTCAGGAACTAAGCTACGTACATACCAAATTCCAACGCAATCCGTTTAGTAGTTTTGGCATGAAAGAGTAACAAACTTTCACATTTATAATACTGTTGTTATTGTAATAGTCAAGCCTGATCATTTCTTTTTTCATTCAAACACCAACTATTATATATTATGCAGATCAAACGCTTTGATTTACACATAAAGATACCTTTCAAAACCACATCTTCAATCTATCATGCTTATAACTCAATCAGAGTTAGAAGATTTAAATATATCCTAAGATACTGCATCGTTTTGTCTTATTGAGTTACTAAGGATTTAAAGATTTATATGAGTGATTTACATCTTCTGAGCAAAAAGATTTATCGATCACTTATCCTTCAAAAGATTTAGATCCCGCATGACTAATTCCCGTGCAATGCGCCAGTACGCTCCCCCCCTCCCCCCACAGTTGACAAGGGGGACGCACGTCGCCGAGTGGGAGGGATATGCTCTCGCTAGCGCCTGTCGTCCGACCACACGATTGACCTGGCAGCTTACATATTAAAATAGCTCCCAGAACATCAAGGCTCTGGCTGTAAGGTTGCGTGTTTTGTTTTCGATAGATTTGCCAAAAAATACTGCCGGCAGCACGTGTCAGGCATTATTATTTCAAATTGATTTATTTTTATTGCTGTAGGATAGCAGACAGGCTGACGCATCACTTAGAATTTAGCAGTTTTTAGTATAGCAGAATTTAGTAGCACAATATAATTCTAGTACATATCGTTTTATGGCCTATTTTTATTATATTTTATTTTTTATCTTACATATTATAATCATACACATCCGTCATTATATAAACTTTATTTTATAATAATTTGTAAATTATATATTATATATGTATTATATTTTAATAAATTGTTTAGTTTGCCGTGACTTCGCTCTAGGTTCAAGCGGAAGATCAGCGTTGGTCTAACAGATCGACATTTTGCTGAGCTTGATCCAATTTTTAGGACTTTTAAGTATATCTTGTCTTGTTACTTAGTGGTAGTTTTTATCTTTGTATGTGTTAACGTGTTTGTTCCACTTGTGTATGTTTGTCCTAAAAATAAACTTGTTTTCTTTCTGTTTTCTTTCAGTTACCGTCGCCTATGGGTGTTTGCAATGCCAATGGCATCGCGATCATGCTACTGTTCCATAATGGTACAAGAATTTGGGTCATTAATACCGGAGCACAACACAAAGTTATTATGGCGGCATATTGTAAAAATTAAAATTGTAAAATTAAAAATTGTAAAAATTGACTCCGAAATTTACGTGTATTAGATACATTGTTATATAGATACGTAGTTACATAGATATATAGGTCAAGGTCACATACAGGTCAAGTTAATATAAAGCGTGTAAAAAGTAACACATTTACTTTAAGCCCTAAGAAGGTGCCTAACTTAGCAATATAAGGTGCTGTTTAGAGCATCTTGCGCTGATCTTCTGTGAGGACCCTTGAAGTGGTAGAGATGAGTCGGAGAGGAGAGATGGCGCTGTGTGTATCCTCGCAGTATATTCTTTTTTCAAAATTTCAACTATTTATTTCCAGTGGAAAAACCAAAGGAGATGCCGTTGTCTAAGCGTTCCAACAAATGCTTAAACCAATCGTGTAAAGGCGACAACAGGAGGTATTATAAAGCGGATCCTTCGATAATAGCGCACTATGACGCCACTAGGAAGAAGAGACCCTTGGTTTGCACGGTATGCTTTGAGGACTTCTCCAAGAGCCGGCAGGTAAGGGTTTCGAAATTTTTAGATTACAAAAATAAGCTATTGAATTATTGATAATTATTTTTTATTGCAATACTTCTAATTTAATCAACTTTCTCACGCTCTTTGACACACACATACACACAACTTAATCCATTTATGGTTTTTGTATTATTTGTTTGTTGCTCCAATCAGTGGAAGTGGTAGTACAGGAACTGAAACCATTTTTTTTATTGCTGTAGGACAGCAGACAGGCTGACGGCCCGATTAGAGCTTAGCAGTTACCGGCGCCTATGGGTGTTCAACGCCAGTGACATCGCGAACACGCTGCTGTCCCATAAGGGTACAGGAACTTAGGTCACTAATGCCGGAACACAACACAAGGTTATTACGGCGGCATACTTAGACCAAAGGTGGTCGCCATCCAGACGGGCTTGGGGCCCTACCACATAGCTAGGATGGGTTGTTTTGTCGCCTTTTACGACAGGCCGACCCCGGCCGCAGAGGTTAGTATTCTTTCTCCGCCCCATTTATGCCGTTATGTAACACAAGGTTATTATGGTGGCATGTTTAGAGACCAAGCGTGGGTCCCATCCACACGGGCTTCGGGCCCTAACAACTAAGGTTGTTTTGGCTGCAGGGGTCAGTATTTTTGCTCCGTCACCACACGAAAAAATGTGTGTTTGAGCACTAGCTCAAACACACATTTTTTCGTGTGGGCAATTCCAAGGGCATTGACCATGAAGGTCATCATATAATTTTGTATCAAGGACTTGCATAAGCAGTAATCATGGTTGGATAACAGTTTATTGACCTTTATCAGTCGAATAGTGTTCCGGGTTGAACGCTCTGGCAAGGACGTTCGTTCCTTTCGTTCACTCAGTAACTCACTCACTAGAGTGAGTTACTGAGTGAACGAATGAGTATAAGTTACTATTGCCTTTTAGCAACTTTTCGTATATATACCAACTCAGTGTGCATGTCAAATGTTTCTCTTTTATTACAGAATTTAATAGAGGGAATGAAAAACATGACTCCTCTCTTGAATTTGGATATGGGGAAGTTTCATGACGAATGCGTAGAGATATCGGATTCGGATTCCGATGATGATCCGGAGACGATCGAAGTCGAGAAAGAGATTGTAGGGGAGAAGGGGGCTAAGTTAGTAATTTTCATCTTTCAGTTTGATTTCGTGCATGTACTATAGGAGCATCGAAATTTTAATTTTTTTTTATTGCTGATGGATAGCAGATAGGCTGACGGCCCACTTAGTTTCAAATAGTTACTGTTGCCTATGGGTCGGCCGTGTGACCCCGGCCAGTGAATAGGCTCACCCCAGGTCATTCCAAGGGAGTCGTAAAAAGCGACTGATGGACTACTCCTTTGCCAGCTTGCATGTGGCAAAGGAAGTGCATCTATCGGTTTTCCTCTAGGTGTTGGCAAAACTAGCCAAACTTTAATGGTTAGAACAAGAAAAGGTCCAGTCACGGATAGGGCGTCGCGGCAATACGACGCGCAGAACCTTCGCCCGACTTCTGTGACAAGTGGACAAGGGTTGCCGTGCCGTGGGCGAGCACGGCTAAAGACGTTAGCCCAATCCAGACTCCGCTTCGCAACGTGGAACATACGGCCACGTTTGAAGGCAATCGGATGCTTACGTGGGAAACAAATGTCTGGCCATGCCGCCTCCGCCGGGCCCCGGCAGGAGGGGTAGACCCAAAAAGTGTTGGCTTGAAGTCGTAAGGGCTGATATGCGTGCCCATGGGCTCACTACCAGGCATGCTGAAGACCGTGCGAAGTGGAGTAGAAAAAGTCGGAAAGCGTACCCGGGCACCGAAATGAAAGTTTGGGTTGCAACCGGGATATAACGCTGGGATGATGATGATGATGACCGTTGCCTATGGATGTTTGCGATAATAGATGCATACTGCATGTATACATGCTACACGCTGCCATACGCGTAGGTGAATTATTAATGCCGGAACACAACACAAGGTTATGGCGGCATACTTATAGGAGTGGTTGCTTCCAGATGGGCTTCGGACCCTACCACCTAGTATATATTAGACGATACGTGACTCTACGAGAGTACAGTCGTCTTTGTCATTTCTGGCTCCATCGTAAACTGTTTATATGAGCTGTAATTAGTTTTTTTTTCTGGTCTGGATGCAGCTTTTCATCTACTGTCTTTAATATATTAAACGTTATGGTCACCGGTCCCTTCAAGTCATCTTTTTTATACATAACTTTCGTAATAAGGCCCTACCCTACAATAGATGCATATATAATTTCGGGTACTATCTTAAAATACGTCATTTTCAAAATAAAATTTATTTTTATTTTCTGTGATGGAGTTTAAAGTATTATTTAAGTGGATGGAAGTTTTCATCTTGAATCTAATCACTTTCACTTGTTCCTTGTTGACACCAATCCCAGACCCCCAAACGACCGCTGCTGTACTTCTGCTGTAGGTAAACTGTCCAAAATAAGTCGTGATGAGGTGCTAATCAGATTTCTGGACGAAATAACAATATGATACAACGATGAGATCAGTCCAACTACCATTTCGAGACATATTGTTTACAATAACAATTTTTGAACGCATAGGTTGTTAGAAGAGAACTTAGCGGATTTAATAAACGAAACTTGGAAGAAGTTCAAAATGGATGCAAGACTTAAGGACACAACGGATACGTTAAGCGCGGATCTCGATAAATTGGAAGGTAATTGTACGTTTGACAGGCGACTCACTCGAGCATGCATAAGGCCTGGAATACATACGCTACTAGAAAAGCATGCTTGTTTGCTACTAGGTAGCATGCACATTTATAGCATGCTTTCGAAGTGTATACATTTCCTCATGAGAGCACATACCTCAGAAGCATGCTCCTTTCTAGCACGTGTGAGATACACATGCTCATATTCAGCATTCAAAATGGACGTTTCTTTGTGGAATTAATTAAATTCAGTTCTATTATTACTTTCATAAATATAAACTTGAGCGTACATTTCATAAACACTCATAATTTCAGTAATGAAATATAAAATTTAAAGTTTTGTCATCGCCCCATCGAGCCATCATGACTACGCGTACCCACTCAAACAAATCAAGTAGCATGTTCGCATAGAATACTCGTTCAGACTTGCTTTGGAGCCGCCCCTTTCTCCCCCGCGCCTCACACCGTGTGCTAACTAGCACGAAAAATAGACCGGCTTGCGATTTAGTAGCGTGCTTGTTCACAAGCATGCTCTTTTCGTATACATATGCTAATTGTATGCAGTTAAGTAGCATCTGCTCGAAACTAGCATGCTTATGTGCTACTACGTAGCATGTGTATTCCAGGCTTTACTTGAGCATTCATGCTGCTGCTCAAACACTACACACACACACTTAAACACGCACTCAAACACTCGCATTCACTCAATAACTCACTCGCACTCAAATATTCAAACGCACTCAATCGCGCTCTCACGTATTGATTGATAGTTCATCTCAACGAAAGGCAGTCTGAGTGATAAATCTATACATCTATACAAATAAATAAAATTGGAGTGTCTGTTTGTAACATTAAAATAACCACTTTTTACTAAGTGCATTTGGATGTATACACGGTACATATACCAAAACAACATTTTTTACAATTTTTGTCTGTCTATTTGTCTAATCTCTGAAACGGGAAACAAAGAGTAACTTAGGCTACTTTAATTTTTGAAAAAAAAGTTTTAGTTAAAAGTGATCAGTTTCGGATTTTTTTTAAAACAATTTAAGTTGACCTCAGATTTATATAATCAATCATATTAAATAGGGCTCAGCTTAGGCTGGACTTTTGTAGGTTCGAACGCAGTTTGTATATTTCATTTATTTATATTTTACGGTTTATAGGGTTTGTAATCCAAAATAAACCATAAGATATATCCAAAAAATGCTGTCCTAAATCACTATTCCACGCGGACGGAGTCGCGGGCACAGCTAGTTCGATATATAATCTTGTGTATGCGCATATTCATAGAATGTTTTTGTCCACAGCTGAAAGCAAAGAAATAAATCGTATGCTGACCGATTGTCAGGTGGCAACGGACAAGTTGCGCAAAGACTTGTACGCAACGTTCGAACCGGTGACGAAAGAGTTGCCAGCAATCACCATATGCGATACACTCACGAAAAATGTAAGTTTTTTTAGTCTTCTTGTCTTTTTATCTGTGCAGGGGTCTTAAGTATGCCGCCATAATAACATTGAGTTGTGTTCCGGCATTAGTGATCCAAGTTCCTGTACTCTTATGGGACAGCAGCGTGTTCGCGATGCCACTGGCGTTGCAAACACCTATAGGCGACAGTAACTGCTAAATTCTAAGCGGGCCGTCAGCCTGTCTGCTGTCCTTCATCAAAAAAATATAAATACTTAATTTGCGTTCTAATAAGCATTCGAATCGCGAACACACTGCCGTCCCATAAGGGTACAGGAACTTGGGTCACTAATGCCGGAACACAACACACGGTTATTATGGGGTACTACTTAAGACCAAAGGTGTTCGCCATCCAGATGGGCTTGAGGCCCTACCACATAGCTAGGGTGGGATGTTTTGTCGCCTTTTACGACAGGCCGACCCCGGCCACAGACGTTAGTATTCTTTCTCCGCCCCTGCACGGATAAAAATAAATAGTTTAATTATAACATACATTAATACGGTTATTAGAAAAAACCGTCCCAGCTGCAGATGTAGTGGCACCGTCGTTGATCCGCTCGGCCGCATTCAATTTTTTACGTTGCAGGCACTGCTTGACTCGGTCATATGGTGTTTTATTGGTACCATTCGAACGGTTTTGAGATGCACTTTCCAACACTATACGATTTCTGTATTTGGATTTGGCTTTTCGACGCGTGGCTTATGCCGACTTTGTATATGTATATTTTGATATAATTTCTTTATTTTAACACCTTATTATACAGGGCGACTTTGACAAAACCGTTCAAATTCACACAGAAGAATCTTTAGTAAAAGTTATGAGAAACATGTATTTTAGTTTAGTATCACATAGTACAAAAATGTTGAGTAATCAGCATCACAAAGTCGTCCAAAGAACTCGCAATTTATATAATACGGCGCTAGAGTGTCAATGACCTAGTACGAGGCCGAGGACGGCGGTCATTGCATCTGTGCGAGCGAATACGCACTACTCACTTACGCGGGAGTGACAGAGACAGGTAATAACAGGTTAGCGTACGAAGTTTGCACCATATGACTATTCTGTACGATTGAATTAGTGATCATATTTTCCTTGGAATGAAATATTTTATGGTGAAAATTTGACATACAATTTTTTTTTTTGCAAAAGTGGGTTCCTTAAATGATGTTTAGTGCGTAAAAAAAATTTGGACGGTTTTGTCAAAGTCAACCTGTATACACAGTCACGATTTTGCACTAAAGTTTTATGTATATTCGATAGACTGACAAGAGCTGAAACTTGAACAAACGTTCAGCTTCACCGAGTCGAAAGTTATACTAAATGGAAATCAGTGTTACAGTCCTGACTTGGCGTAATAAATTCTTTGATCGTTTAGCTGTCCAGTGGCATAATTTAATTTTGGTTGTAGAGAATAGATTCCAAACTACATTGCCAAACTGTATCCCCCGATTTTGTTATCATTAGGTTTCTTGGATTGCCCCTATATTGTAGCAAATTTAAAGACGTATTCACGTCAAAAGCTTCCTGCTTTCGTGAGACTCGTAACATCTATGTCTCTGACCACATGGAAGATGGTGATATTTTTTATTGTTGAATAACAACAGGCGATAGGCGGACGGTCCACTTTAGTAAGCGGTTACCGTCGCCTATAGATATTTACGACGCTAGGGGCACCGTGAACAGACAGCTGTCACATAGGGGTACAGTAAACTGGGTCACTAATGCCGGAGCAGAACACAAGGTTATTATGGCGGCGTAAGACTTGGAGCCCTATCACGTAGCGTGGGTTGTTTTGACGTCTTTTATGACAGGTCGATCCCGGCCGCAGGGGTTAGTGTTGTAATTTAAAATCTGTATTCTGAATTTCAGTTCACATGCTTCGAAACCTTTGTGGTCGATCAAGAAGCGGCGGTGGATACGATTGTAAGTATTTTATCATCGCCTGCACACCGTCATATCATTTCATCATCATCATCATAAAGTTAATCTACTATCTCATAAAGGGGAGAAGTTGAAAAAGTGTCCATCTGTACTCTGTAAATATTAATTTAAAAACTCGCCAAAATGGCACTAGTGCAGCTACGGTGTATGTTATGAACGTAGCTGTTGTAAATGAATTTAATTATGCAGTTTATATCCGTGCAGGGGCGGAGAAAGAATACTGACCTCTGCGGCCGGGGTCGGCCTGTCGTAAGAGGCGACAAAAACAACCCACCCTAGCTACGCGGTAGGGCCCCAAGCCCGTCTGGTTGGCGACCACCTTTGGTCTTAAGTATGCCGCCATAATAACCCTGTGTTGTGTTCCGGCATTAGTGATCCAAGTTCCTGCACTCTTATGAGACAAAAGCGTGTCCGCGATGCCTCTGGCGTTGCAAACACCCATAGGCGACGACACTGCTAAATTCTAAGCGGGCCGTCAGCCTGTCTGCTGTTCTACAGCCATAAAAAAAGTCTCCCAAAAAAGGATGCTTGTTAGTTAGAATAACATATGTGATATTTTAAGAGTAAATTGTTAAAAACATTATCGACATCTTTTGGCACATCCTATATAATACAAGCATGTTTTTTTTTAAATATCTGAATGCCTTCTAGCCGGATGAACCCAAGCGTCGTACGAGGCAAAGTGTCATACCGCTAGGGTATTCCCCCTTGAACACTGATCAGGAGAATGTGCAGGTCAGTTTTGATATTGTTTTATTCCCGGACATGTCGGTAGCTGTGAATTTGGTGCCCTAATTAGGAATTGTGTTATCACAAAGTTATCTAGACGCCATTTTACACTACGGCTTATGCAGCGCTATTGTAGAAGAATCTCACTCGGTCAGTCGGATGGAATGGACAGCACCGAAACTATTGCGGTGCTTCTTTGTGTTCGGCGTCTTCGTAAAAAGAGTTAAAAAGAAGAACAGTTTGGATTGATCCATTTATATCTTCAAGGAAAATTAACGGATAGTTTTATTGTGATTATGCCGCTATCGCCGCATAAACTTGCCGCCGCCTCCACGGCGTCGTATGTAAGGCTCCATACAAATCTAAGGGCAACTGCGGCATAATGTGTAAATCGCGTTACAGTCGTCTCTAGATGTTTGCAACACTTGGGGCACCGCGAACACGCTGCTATACCATAGGGTTACAGGAACCTGGGTCACTAATGCTGTAACGCAACACCAGGCGTTACCTTTCGTGACATTCATTCAGTTCTCATCTCCTAAAGTGTCTGTTGTCTAAAATCTTGATACCTTTCAATCTTGATAGGATAAGCCTTTTGTTTGGTAAATGCAGATTATTCTATTTTGCTCCGTGCAGAGATGGAGTAAGAATACTAATCCCGCGGCCGACTTAGCTACGTAGTACGGTCCCAAACCCGTCTGGGTGGCAACCACATTTATGCCTTCATCATAAACCTTGTTCCGGAATAGTAACCCAGATACCTGCCTCCTATGGGACAGTAGCGTGTTCGCGGTGCCCTAGCGTCGCAAATATCCATAGACGACGGTAACTGCTCACCCATTAAATGGCTCCTTAGGCTGTCTTCTATTCTTCAACCAAAAAAAAATGCAGACTACCAGACGAATTAAATCATTCATCTCTATTTATGATAACTATTTTCTTCGTGGAAGGCGGAGTAAGACGATTCCTGAGGCTGGTCGGCCGGCAGCCTGTCGTT